>JAOVVF010032098.1:0-11162 GCA_028565595.1 Duopalatinus emarginatus | reverse complement strand
GACTGACCGTGGAGGATGTAAACCATATTTTGTCTGTATACTGCACGTATATAAAAACCCCATTGTACAGGCAAGAGGGAGAGGAATTTGGCTAGGCCTCTAGGAACAGCACCCTGTCTTAACAAAAGAAGGAGAGCGCTCAACAGTGACATAAGACATAAGCAGCTGAATAAACTGTCAGGTGGACAGGGCTGTAGTTTCAGCTAAGCAAAGCATCACAAAAGAGGAAAAGAAGTATTTTGTTTATGGCCGTGTAAAATCTTTACTTTAGGTGCTCAAAAGTATTCCAACAAACTTTGTAGACACACGATTTGGACTCCTAAACGGAGGTCAGAAGAGGTGGCCTGATGTACTTGGAGTGCAGGGGATAAAGACTGGGGCTAAGGAAATGTAGTGGAGGGTAGTGGAAAAAAAATCGCGGTTTGGCATTATGGCTGAATCCGCCGACGCCGACGCGATTAATTTATACAATGAATGAATGTATTAGCAAGACTTTATAAGACACACGTCAGCTCTTATTTTTGATCCCTACTAAGAAAGATATTAGATCGCGGCGTATTAAGTTTCATTATAACTTTAGTATAAGTCTTATAATTTCCATTCTGTGAAAACGGACGTAATAAAAAAGCAAAATAATAAATAATAAGTTAAAGTGTTGTAGAATGTATATATTTTACTCTTTAATCTCCTCTACATTAATAAAATGAATAAATAAATAATGCTTTATAATACATAGTGTAATCGCGAAATTAGTGTCTTATAAAGTGCTGCTAATTTATGATTTATAAGTAAAAAACACTTCATTAAGTCATGATTAGTTGATTACAAATGAAAAACTTAATTTTATTAAAAAACACGTCCAAAATTGAATTTTTACATGTTCAAATTGAATTTTTACATGTTCAAATTTTTTTTCAGATATCCACAAAAACCCGATTAAACGGCTTGCCATACACGTGCACAGTGTATACGTTATTTCTGTCCATTCTTTCCAAAGAACACACTCAAGCAGTTCATCATGTGACAAGCAGTTTTTTAAATTTTTCATCCTGGGAATGCCGCCTTCTCTTTCGGGTGCATAGCGCATCCGAAAAGGTAATCAGGGTCAAACCTTTGTGCTGTAGGCGGGCTGCACCTAAAAACAGACAATAAAAGAAATATCACTTTTAGGTTATGTTCAAACACAGTCTCTTAGCAAGGCATCCAAACAGCAAATGGTTCACTAAAATGGGCACTGTGCAACTGAATAAAACAAGTAAAAGTGACGCAGTACACCAGTACCAGTTTACCAATATATTTCCTGCAGTTTATAATACCAATATAATATCCTGATCCGTTGTTATCCTTAGTGGAATGTAAAAAGCTTGACTGTTCTCTGTCCCTTTTTACCTGCAACCTGCTATTCTCGAGTTAAGTGGAAAAGTGTTAAAATTTGATTTTTTACTAATTTAAAAGATCAGGGAGTGGAATTAACAGAAGATGACAACTGTAAAGACCTACCAAATACATGGACACCTACAAAATTAACATTTTAATTAAAATTAATTAAAATACATGTGGTACACATTTTGTACATTTGATTTGAATCAAAACATGACATTAACTAAAAAAGGGTAGCATTAATCAATTGACAGTGACAGCAATTTGAACTTCAATCACATCTCTGCCCATTTTTAATGTTTACAGATTTTCTGGGTATTTTTCCCCTTGGGTGCATTTTACAATTGTAGCTTATTGCTATTATTTGCTTGAGTTTTTTAAAAAGTATATTATAAGGTGAATAAATTAAAATGTAAAAAAGTATTTATTTTAAACTCTATGATCTTAACCATACCCTGATACAATGATTTATCCTGTATACAATATCCTGCATACGAAATAATGTACACACATCTCTCTCCTAAAAAACATTTATTTGGGTGAGTAAAGCTATTCCATTTATTTACAGTCAGCTTAGTTTTCCAGTGTTTGTATAGAGGTGGCAAAAACTTGCCTAAGATGCCACAGTAACCTTTCCAAGCAACCCTGAAAATTTCGCTTAATGTCAGCCACCTCTAAACAAACACTGGGAAAATGAAAAATAATTGGAAGGACTTTACTTGCCTTAATAAATGATTTTCAAGACCCCTATTATAGGACACCTCAACCCAAAACATTGGCAAGCTAAGCTAACCATAGCTTAAATAGCTAATGGAAAGGGATTTACTCACACTCCAGTTGACGTTTTTAAGGGCAGAGATGTGTGTAAATAAATGTACAAGACTCATTTGAGTTTTAAAGAAAAAAAATTGAATAATGACGTTTTTTACTTTAACACCGATACCATTAAAATGACAGGGATCCACCATTTTGTTTACCTTAGAGCAAGGCAAGCTAACTCGTAAGCTAACCTTTACACTGAAAAAAATATCCGTCGAGGGAACAAAAATAGGCTGTGTTTTGTCCCATGCCATTTTGTACCATGCCTAATTTCAACTAAAGCTTAAGAAACAATTAATATTAATTATTCTTTTGACCTGAAATCACTGAAAAACGATATCTAGCTAACGCTAGCTATCTAACTTAGCCTAAACAACCGTTACCTACCTGTCATCACACGTGCTCCTCTTCTCTGTTGTGGAAATTTCCAAAAGGCCAGCTCCAAAAATAAGAGTGGGCGGGACATGTGTAGAGGCTGTTAGATGTGATTGGTCCACACACCTGCATTTATTTTCATATTATGATATTATTCTAATAATTACATTTACTGGAAAATTTTAAATATATATTACAAATATTTTAAAAGATCTACTTTTATTTTTTTTATTATATACTTAACTTTATTTTCTATATCTTTAAATAAAACAAATGGTAAATTAAAGGTTTATTTGATAGCTTCTGTAATTTCACACAAAAATACTCTAGTTATGCAGATATATCAATGTCAAATACAATGTATAACTGCCAGAAAGTTACTATTTTACTCTTATTTACAGACAAAAAACACAGAGAATAAAAAAATATATACGTTAATATATACAGTTAATATGTACAGTTAATATATACAGTTAATATATAGGTAAAGAAAGTAAAAGTTTTTATTTTAATGGGTACTTTATGTATTTGAAACACTTATGATTGTTAATTTACATTTGGGTATTTTAATTAAACAACCTATAATTACCTAATTATTATTTACCTAATTACCCAATTACACTGCTGCAATTTTTATAGTGCAGAATCAATACCTTAAAGTTTTTCACCAGCAGCAATATCACTGCTCATTAAAACTGATTTAGAACATCCAGAAAAGGTTGGTAGATCAGCTGCAAATTGTATGAAGGTCTGACAGTGAAACACCTGTATACATTGCAGTGACTGCACTAATTATTTAAATAAGAATGCTTATAAACAAAAATATAAAACCCTATTTATTTTGGTTAATAATCTTTATTTACTTAGGGAAGTGATGCCCTTTTTGGCCCTTTATGGGTTGCGTTGTAGATCATAACCAATCACAACATTGATTCAATGTTGAACCACAGTTAAGACTTCAACCTAATATCAATATTGATTTATAGTTGATTTATGGTCATAAACCAAAACTGACCAAAAAAACCCCCAAATCAACATTAATTCAATGTCAATTATGTCAATGTCAATGTCAATGTCAATGTTGCTTTGCTATCTGGGGACCCGTTTCTAATTTTTGCACACACACAAAAAAAGTGGCACACATGAGTGAAACACACTCTTTATATGGTCTTGAGACACAGACAAACATGCCCACACATAAACGTTCGCACGAAGACAACCACATACGCGCACACACACACACACACACACACACACACAATATTAACACACGCACACAAACATGCATACACACAAACACACACACACACTTATGACACCGGAGTCTTGAGTATAGGGGATTGTGTATAGTGTTTGATCTTAATTACAGGATCACATCCCACAGATAAAAAAGTTGTATACGTTCCCAAACCATCCAGAGGTAACACCACTGTATAATCAATTTACATACTGCTATCTCATGGTTTTGGGTATATCAACGTTTACGTTTGTTTTAGCATGTGATAAAAACATTTGTTGAAAATGTATTTGATGTGAAATTTCTATTTATAGGTGTTAATTGCAGCCAAAGGCGAAGGTTATGATGTCCCTCCCTTTATAGAGGGAACACCTTTGAAGAACTACAGTAAACCGTTAAAGGTGTTCCCAGAAGCAACACCAGACCTCTTTTAAAAAATACAGGCACTAAAGAAGAAGAATAAACTCCTGACAATACCATGCAAGTTTAGATAATTATTTGCTGAAAGTAATTTGTTTTTCTTGTACATAGTTTATAGTGTTATAGTTTTAAAAAATTCAGTGTTTTAGAATTTGTATTAGAGTTGTAAGTGTTACCTTGTTTCATTTAAAATAAAGTCATTTTATTTATTTATTTTATCTATTTTATTTATTTATCATTTTTTCATTTTTCATTGTTGTTTAGTTTTGTTTTGAATGCCCAAAATAGTAGATGTAATTTACAGCCTTTACTTTCATTACTACAGGGGACTTACGGGTAAGATACAGGAAAGTACTGGGTACTAAAGCTGCACTTTAAATTACAGCCCGCACTTCCATTATTACAGGGTACTTACAAGTAAGATACAGTAAGTACCCTTAACATTTCTCTTAAGGGTTAAAGTCTTGGGGGGTTCAAAGAATGTTAAATAGAAGAAAAAAGAATGATACATGCCGAGTAAGTCTGATAAGCTGAGAAAGCAGGAATGTGGAGAAGACAACGATCCAAATTTCCAGCCGTACCCATGTGAGTCAGCTATGTACATATAATGACAAAGTACATACAGGCTGAACAGTGTAAAATATCTACAAAGAATGTGCTGATGATTATCTAATGTAAGTCACTTGCCATACGTTTAATTCAATTTTGTTATTGAATATAATAATATAATAATCCTTAGAAGTGCAATGGATTTGCAACATAGTTATGTATTGTAAAATGTTTGTAAGATACCCAGTAATAACTATAAGATACTCAGTAATAACCACATATTTGTAGTATCATCCCCTTTACTTACTCTGTCCTTACCCAGTAATTTGCAGGCTGTAATTTAAAGTATTACCAGGATATCTAATAATAGCTCAAAAGGCTTTGAACACTTACTTCATCCACTATTTTGCAAACACACAAATGTGCATTTACATTAATATTCACAGGTAAGAATTATCACATTTTAACTACTGGTTTAATCTGCTTATCTTTATTCACAGCAGCCCCTTAAGCATGCTCTGCTGCCACATTTAGATATTTATAGGTGATTAGAAAAGTTATAGTAATAAAGTCTGTTAGAGATGTTTTGCAAGCCATGTGGCCTAAGTGACCTCAGTGTCTGTACCTCTCGTCCTCCACCTGTATGTGTTTTCACGTATATAAATAAACAGAAGATCCACTATGCAACTATGCAGCCATTTTTTAACAAAGGATAGACTTGTGAAATGTTGTTCATTCTTAAAGTGTTTATTCTAAATGAAAAGTATTATACAGATTTAAAATGTGGAAAAAGCACCTCATTAATTAATTAGTCATCTCTACTAATTTCTGTTTGCTGTATGACATGACAGGTGAGATATAGGAGTCATGACAGACGTTCATATTTTATACCAAAGGTGTTTTGGGAATGATTACAGGTAAGCCAATGTTAGTAATATTCTTGGTCATTAAAGTCTTGTTCTATTCAGCAAGGATCTGGAACATATTGGTACTTTTAACATGAGACTGGTGGGTAAAATCTTACTCATTATATGTTTACAGTGCATGTGCCTTGACAATGTGTGTACCTGACTTTGGCCAAATCACAGTATGGAAATGGGTTGTTTAAGCATTTGTCACAGACATTGCAGTGGCATCAACATGGTTAAACGGTTTTCAAAGTGTTACGGTGTGCAAGCTTTCCCCAGGTGAGGGTTGGGCATTCTGGAGGACATAGGGCTATAGCCTGGCTCAGAGCCTCGTCTGGGCCGCATCTGTTTGAGACTTTTCCCTTGCCTAGATCGTCCTGGGGATGTTTTGGGGGATTTAGGGAGCTTATAGAGAAAGACATTGTAGTGAAGCGGTGGGCTTGTCTCAGGTTGTGTCTTTGACTCGTTAGGGAGAAGAAGCTCCAAATCGATGGTCACGCCGCTCTACATATGAGGACACAGAACACAAAAAGAACAAAAACTCAACAGGTACATGGAGGACATTTAAAACAGACACACACACACACACACACATTAAGTGATAATAATAACATACAATACATATAATGATTTTTAATCTTAAAATGCAAAATTATATATAATTATAAGTTATAAAAACAAAACTGGTTTACAGACAGAGGACAAATTGAGGAAATTAAAATAATGGCTCTGTTCTCCTGTGAAAGGGGGAATTTTATGCAACGGTTTGTGTTCACTTGTTCCTTTAGACATCACTGCAAATCAGTACAGTATTACTGTGACCGATCAGCTCTATCCTCTGATACAATCAAAACACAACCTGCTACAAAAAAACAGACTTACCAGTGGATGGTCACTGCTTGACAAAAAGATGTATGAGACTTCATATTCAGCAAACTTGTCAGTTATTTTTCTGTTGAAGTCTACTAATCAATTAAATTGAACTTTTGGTATTATATTTGGTACCTTGTTATTAGTAGCGGCTAACAGAACTGTGATGGTTAGCTGTGCAGCAACGCCAATAAACAATGTTTACTAAACATCATGCCATAGGCAAAAGGATGTGAATTTGTTAATGGCTAATCTCAGTATGGGGTCAAGTTATTTTGCCAGATCATAAGTGAAAATGCATTGCACAAGCGCACAATTATTTTAAACTGCTTACTTAGTTAGACAAATACTGAAAGGCCAGCCCCATGTACACTAAATGAAGACAGGTACAGGAAGATGTCTGTAATGTATTAGACATTAAGCCCATTTTCATATAAAAAAATAATATTAAAAAACAATGTTGATTATGAAGAAAACTAAATATTATTAATAATTGTTATCTGACAGTAATATTTTTATTATTATGGCATTTGCTTGTCCAGATTTCACCTCCTGCAATTTTAGAGATATTGACACTGTTCCAACTTAGATCCTGTTAATGACCCCATCACTTGTTTACAGCGTCTGGATATCCACACTTGTTCACCCGCCATGCCCGTTTTCATCCCTCGTTTTCCCATTCATTTCAAATGGGAATCACAAAATGTGTATTAAAAAAGGTACATCGATATAAGATATGGACTCTGTTCCAACTCTAAAACGTCTGTCCTGTTAAGGACACACATGCATTTGCACAGCTTTTGGATACCCGCACTCGTTTATCTGCCACGCCTGTTTTCATCCCTCATTTTTCATAATCCCATTTATATTAATAGGCAAGTACATAGAGGATATTCACGTTTGAAAGGTACACTGACGTGAGATATGGACTCTGTTCCAACTCTAACACATCTGACCTGTTAATGACACACAGGCTTTGGATACCCACACTCGTTTATCTGCCACGCCCGTTTTTATCCCTTGTTTTTTTTATATAATTCTTTAATTTCAATAGGCTGTTCACTCATTGCACTGCTACTGTTACTGTTAGTGTTAAGGCTAATGGTAATGCTATTTGCTAATGCTAACGGCTAATGCTAATGGCTAATGCTAACTGCTAATTGCTAATAGCTAATGCTAAATGCTAATGTCAACAGCTATGCACCTCTCTAGTTATTATTATGTTTCTAATGCTAATGCTAACTGCTAATGTTAATCGCTAAAGCTAACAACAAAGGCTGATTGCAAACGCTAACGGCTAATTGATAATGGCTAATGCTAATTGATAACGGCTAATGCTAATTGTTAATGCTAACAGCTAATGCTAACGGTTAATGCTAATTGTTAATGACTAATGCTAATTGGTAATGCTAATGGATTTTTCCCATTTCATGGACACATGGTCAATTTCCACCTCACAGTGGTCAAAAAAGTATTTCATGTTCACTTTTACTGTCATTCATTCACTGAGGAAACCATTCCAGTATACATTCCACAATGAAAATCCATAAGGTAATTGGAACAATACTTTGATCTCAACAAACTGAATTCTCTTAATCTGATTCTAATGTTCCGGCATTAAGGAGTTGACTTTATTTCTGCCCCACATGAGTGATGTCACATAACAATCATATTAAATGATTCACAGGGTATCCTGGATGCTATTATGTATGTTAATGTATGTTAATGTTAATAAATGTTTCCTGTCCTTTATCTCCACTGATAAAACTTGACATATATGGCCTTTACTTTAACTGGGTAAGAAATGACATTCATATAGCACCAAAGATAACCATAATAACTATAATACCTATAAACTGTAATTCAAATTGCCCATATCACTACATCATTGACACGTCCTAATTTCTTAGAACAATAAAAGCCCTAATTTTACAAGCAAATTCTAAGAGTTTAAGTATGATTTAAGAGGAAGTAAGGTTTTTGAAACAAGCAAATGAATGTTCTGACCTTAATCTAATAGAAATGTTGTGGAAGGACCTGAACAGAGCAGTTCATCAAGGAAACTCACCAACATAACAGAGATGAAGCTGTTTTGTACGGAGGAATGAGCTAAAACTCCTCCAAGCCTATGTGGAGGACTAATCAACAATTACCAGAAATGTTTAGATGCAGTTATTGAAACACAATGGTGGTTGGTGTGGTACAGTGGTGACATCACTGGGCTCCCATGTGAGAGACCTGGGTTTGATTCCCAATCTGGGCAGTCAGTCTGTGCTACACCAATAAGGGTCCTTGGGCAAGACTCCTAACACTATGTTGGCCTACCTGTAATACTAATATCTAGAGTGACTTACAAGGTTAAGAGCGTCTGCCAAATGCTTTAAATGTAAAACACAACAGCATGGTGGACTGCAGGCACAATCACATTTAGTGACATTTTACCTGAATGATTTCATGGATGTGGTCGTGTCATGTGAATCAGATTCACATGAATCAGATGTTGCTGTAACAGTTGTGTATAAGGAAACATGTGAAATGTTGCTTACACTTACACAACCCTCAGTATGTACAGCCCAGGTATGTAATTCAAGCCATGCACAAGACCCAGAAGATGAGTGGGATAGATGGAGAAAAAGGATATGAAGCGCGATAGAAGGAATGATGGAGTATAGGAATACACTGGGACCAATTCAGTAGTGAGAAAAATGCTTTATTCCAGCAAACTCTGATGTAAGTATTAGACGATTTCTAAAACAAAGCGTAAAATAAAAAATTTAAATACACCAAAAGCATCTGTAATAACATATCTGTAAAACATTTACAGTAGCACTGGATAGAAGTCTTACATCTGCCTACTCACTTAGACAAAAGAGGAAGATCAGCAAAATTTTGCTGTTAAACAAAATAACACCAATGCATGCCAACTCCATATAAGGCAGGACAGAGGAGGGCAGAAAAGGACTGACTGCTAGCAGCCAGGGATAAAGGTGAGTTTATACACTGAAAGGATTAAACATGGATTGTGTTCACAGCATAGCACAGCATGAAACAGCATAACTTAGCATGACAGTGACAGCAAGCAAGGGGCAGAAGGAAGGTGACAACACCAATGTTGGTGCTATTGTATGGATAAACAGGCAAATTAAAGCAGGGGTAAACACTTGACTTTACTGGCTTAGTAGCTTTACCATTACCAGAAAATTAAATACCAACAAATTTCACATTCATTTCATGCTTGCCTTATATAACAGTGATGCGAGTTTCACCGGTCCTACCTGTATTTGTGTCTGTGCAGGATGGAAGTGTTTGCATGTGGATTGGGGCTACCCCCACCCCAGGCAAGTATATTCACTGACCCTAGTGTGTGCTTACCACTGTTTGTGTTTCACTGTATGGATGAGTTAAATGTAGAGAACTCCTCTGTGTAAAATCACTTCACTTTAATTGTCTACAATTACATAACAAATCATTAGCTAGCTATTTAATCTAAATAAGACAAAACAGATGAATGAAATCTGTAGACATACTACCCAGGTGGAGATTGGTTAACTATAGGTCTCTAATATGTTAGGTCAAGTAAGGACCAGTGTATTATTGACATGCACTGTTTCCACTAGAGACTATGTGTCGATCCTGCTACTACATGTTCTTCAGAGAGTTTACCTCCTCTGGATCTTCACTGGTGGTGGTGTTCTCGTGTTTAGGGGTCAGTGAGTTCTGGATGTTCAGAGACTCATCTTCCTTAGCAGAGGTTTTGATTGGCTCCTCTGGCTTGGCGGTGTCATTCTACACACACACACACACACACACACACACACACACACACACACACTCTGTAATGCAATTGCAATGCATAGGTACTTCTCAAATGTTCACATATTGTGAAATACTTACTTATTACTACTAGAAGGATAATGTATTTGATTAATTGCAACGTCTATTTTTTTATCTGTTTACAACAGATTTGAGTAATTGTGAATAAAAACATGATTTATTGTTATGGTATTTCCAGACATTCCAGTAGCAGTATTTGAAACTTTGCCTGTATTTTATCTGTAAAAAATACATATACAGCTGTTTTTTTTGGCTTTGTTTGCTTAAATATCTAAAGCCAGACACTGGTTGTGTGTACTATGGGTGTGGGGACAGGTGTAAATATTCTTAAATGTGTGAATCTTAGTGTTCTGGACTTTGTTGGTCTAAGTGGTCTGGGTCCTCCTTTTAGTATGTTGATCAAAGTGGTCACACAGTATTGTGTGAATTGAGTGGAATGTACATAATTAGCATTCATTTGAATTGAAATGATTCAGACTTTAGCATTATCTAACTCTTCCCACTATTATTTCCATTCCAGAATGCTATGATCAAGAAAATGTTCACTAGTCCATTTACTGATTTCTCTGGTTCATATATCACCAGTGGTGCTGTTTCCCTCCACACACAATTAGAGTACTTCACTGTGACAACAAAATTTCACTGTGTCAACAAATCCCAAAAAAGTTGGGACAAGTAGCAATAAGTGGCTGAAAAAAGGAAATTGAGCATATAACGAACAGCTGGAAGACCAATTAACACTAATTAGGTCAATTGACAACATGATTGGG
>JAOVVF010032097.1:0-11163 GCA_028565595.1 Duopalatinus emarginatus | reverse complement strand
TTGTCTTTCACATAGTAAAAACTTCTTTACAACATTTCTTTGTATGTGCCTAAGACTTTTACACAGTACTGTATATCATTTAATATTACGCTCCATCATCTGTTTCGTTGTTTCACAAAATCCACACTGCAGTGTTTTTGTTGTTTGGATGACACAAACATGTAGGAGACGCACACGGTGCAGACCGGACTACTTCTGAACAGGAGAGGGACCCAGACCAGCAAGCACAAAGCAAGGAGCTTGTACCTAAAGGGTCTGTGTATGATCTTTTGGTCATTTGATTTTCATTTCAAAAACAGAAATTTAAAAAAGAAAAACAAACGATTAATTGATTTTCGCTTTAAATTCCAAATACAAGTAACAGAGAAATAAAATATTTACGTTTTTGTTGCCAGAAATAACAAATACAAAATGTAAAAGCAAATCATGTCTCTTTTCTTTCTTCACAAAACTGAAAATAAAATGAATAAATTAAAAACTAAATTAAAAACAGAAAAGAGTCAGATTTTTTATTTTTCTCAAATTGGAAGTTTACGCCCAAAAGGGCATTACCAAGGCAAATAGATGCACATAAAACTTGTGCTTTTTAAGTTGCAGATCCAGACGTGGACAGAGTCTTTTTCCCACGGCTGACCATATGGCTGAAAATATCTTTAATTGCCTGACTTTGTATAATTCAACATACAGAAATAGTTTTTTTTGCATGTTTTTGCATTTTATTTTTTTAAAAATTCCCTGAATTAACAGAAAACATGTTATATTGCGATATAGAAATACGATATCGTTATCGGGATATGAATGCACCTATACTGAAATATGAAATTTTAGTCATTTAGCACAGCCCTACTACTGATATAAAAAGTATTTATTATTATAAACTATGAATTTTTTATTTATAATGACAAGAGGCTTGGATTATACAGGGACTTTAAGTCTCCGATGTGAATATTAACAGCACTAATGCATTAATTATTCCTAAATTACTAACTAGTCCTCTTTGGAGTGGGCATGTCCACATTTCTGACCGTGTTCTATAATCTTCCCAGCCAATTCCGCCATCAGCTCGTATCAAGGTGCTGATTACGTGTTAGTCATCGGCGATATCTAATTACCTCGACACGTCTCTCAGCCTTAGAGGAAGAAAATATTTCTCCTTTACAGTAAACGAGTGCACAGGCATGCCTACATCATTAAGCCTTGCTTTAAATACCTGCATATGACATCAAGACTGTAGCTTCTGTACACAAGCAACTCATTCAGAATGACCTTTGACCTCAAGTTTGGGTGCTAGCGTTACCCGGACGGGGCAGTCTGTCTGTTAACGGCGGTGTTGCTTTCACAGGACGCACAGGTAAAGCGGGTACACGAGATGGCCGAGATAAAAAAGACAAAAGACAGAAAGAGAAATAAAGACATACGGAGAGACAGACAGAGACGGAGAGCCATGTGTGATGAAAGGAAGGGGGACGTCTGACAGATAGACCTTATCGCGTCCGTCCTCGCATGCGCCACAATGCCGTCTGCCTCACACAAACGCACTATTGTAATACACGCCGAGGGGGAAAACCGGCGAACCGGTGAGAGAGACGCGGCAGCGAGAAAGTGGAAAAACCAGTGCGCCTTACAGCAGTTCTCAGGGCTGACCTGACCTGCTGCAAGGCAACTCGACGAGTGTGTGGGTGTGTGTAGATGTTACTTTAACAGCAGTAGACGCTTACAGTAAGCTATGCTTTCAGCTATAAGCACTTTTATAGTGTTAGATCAGCTTTCTCAGTAGTGCAATGAGAATAAAACAATGCGACATGGTGTCAAAGAAAAAATAATCAACAACAATGTTACTGTTACCTCCATGCAGGAACTCTCTTCCTATAAAAGTATTTTATTTATCTTAAGCAAAAGTAAATAGCTAACAATTACAATTTTACGTTGACTAACAACCGACACCGCATAGTTCTTATCCGTTTGTAGCTACACTGCAATGATGTGCAACGTCCGTAAAACAAGTTCGTTTTAATAGAAACGATTGTTATCTATTTCTTCAAGACATGTGGCTCGAGGTTAAGGAATCGGCCTTGTAACCGGTGGGCCCTGGTTCGACCACCCCGTACTGACATGACATGACTGAAGTGCCCTTGAGCAAGGCACCTAACCCCCCAACTGCTCTCTGGGCCCAATGGATAAAGCTGCAACTCCACAACTCCGGGCAAATCTTTTTTAATTGCCCATATAGTTTGTGCGTTCACTTGTTTTACTGCACAGATGGGTTAAACTCCTCCGTGTCCAAGTGCAGCCAGTCAATCACTTTGCTTTCACTTTCGCTTTCTTCAACTCGGACAGAAATCTTGCTGTGTCAGCGCTTTGTTACAGTTAACAGGTTTATAACTATCTTACGTATTGTTTTGAGGGGGGTAAATAAAGATATAACTGGTTATGAAATGTACAGAGACATTTATTCGAACTTCGATGGAAGGAGTCTCCAGTGTCAGAAACAAGTAAATACTCACTTATAGCCGCTTTAATGTAAAAACTAACACTCTGACATTAAAGCAACTGTAAACGGGGGAAAAAAACCCCACGTGTGTTTCATTAAAAAATGAACTACTGTGGTGGTACAAGAGGTAATAATCAACTTCAGGGTGGATCAGTAACCCGGCTTTCACATCAGGCTGTGTGACTGATTACTTTCCTGTGACGGCATGCCTCGGAGTGTTGTATTACTCACACAGCAAACGCACGAGAACATATAAACATACCCAGCCCTGTTCACTGCTGCTGCTTTAGGTTCAAGATCAGACATTTTTAACAGTTACGCATCATTTCATCCCGGACGCTCGGATCACACCGGAATCGTACCTGTCCAGGGTCGAGGTTGGAGGTCGAACGCTCATGTCTGCGCTGCTCCCTAAGCTCCGTGTAGTGAAACCTGTAGTCAGCGTGTGGTCATCTCCTTAGTCAAAGCGTCCGTCTCGGATTCCTTCACAGACGTTGCTTCTTTTTTTTCCACTGTTTTAGAGTTTATTAGATATCTTCAGGACACGGCGGTGGTCTCGGGATGCATGGTGTTCTGACTGATCTGTAATGGTGTGAGTCTGGAAGAGTCTGAGATGTCCACTCGGTTTTAAAGCTGTAGACTAGGGGTGATAAATGAACTGCTGGACAGATTGAACATTTCCTTTCGGCTTGGACAACCTTAGTCCAGTTGAATAGATGACCACAAGGCCAGAAATGCCATCAACATGAAGTGTGAGCCTTGATTTGGAGTTCCCTTTAAAGCACTTCAGTGTCCCAGGCAGTGCTTCCTAATCATCACAGCTCATTATAAAGTCGATTTTTCACCTTAGTGCATCTTTAGATCAGTAGATAAGGATTGTGTTTTGTAGTGAAGTTAATAATAATAATAATAATAGTTGTAATCCCTTGCTGAATGTCACCTCACCCTGCTGTGCCTGAAGCCTCAGCTAACCAGTCACAATGTTGTAAACAAACCAAGGTGACTGAGTGGCTTAACAGGACAAAAACACCTATTAAAACGCATTAATCTCTAAAGTGCATCCATTAAATAAACTCTCCCAACTCCTGTTTTTAGTCTCAGTAACAAAATTATGTAACTATATTATTTTTTTGGCTGCAAAACAAGCCAGTAACATGCAAAGCAGCGTCGGCTAACGTTAGCCAGCTAGCTTAGCGTTACCTCCAAACAGGCTGGTTAAAGATTTAAAAGTAAATAAACATCAATAAAATTGGCTATATGCTGCACGTTTTTGTGACATGCAATATATTTGAAAAAACGAAACTCTAAAATTAAAAAAATCTCTAAATCAGGCAGGTTGATAAGTCCAGACGTGCAGGCCGGACTGAATCCCCGGTGTTGCGTGAAAGCGACGCCGACACGCCGCGCTCCTCTATCGGCTACGTCTCTGATAACTCCCCCGCAGGCCCTGGAAGATCTCCACCAGCTAACCACTGTAGCCTCGGATCAATCAATGAACACGAAAACAGCCTTTAACGAACCCGTAATCAATCTTGCAATGTCTAATGAGCGAAAAAAAGGACCAAAAAACAATAGCACAAAGCCCAGAGTGTTTGTATCAGGTGATGCTGGTGAAAACGAGCCAGTCATGAATGTTGATGGAGTCATTCCGCAGGATCAGTCTCCATTGTCCTGTACAGATCCGCCTGTCGTGTCCACCAGGATCCATCCAGCACATCCACACCGACCTGAGAGCTTCATCAGAGACACCAGCTTAACGTGTGAGCAGCACGGAGCTTCATTCCCCTGCCTCATACACACGAATCAGCCCAGCACCACCGCCGTGAGCTTTCTGTTTGGACACTAGACTGGAGACAACAGACTCACAACGCCATCTTACTGTGGACAGCAGAAGTGCACTAATGTCTCTTCAGTCCTCATGGACTCCTCATGAAGACCTACAGCACACCAGAAACCTGGAGCTGGGTCACGTATTCCCTAAACACCTTAAATATGGTTTGGGTGAAAGTGAAAGTGAAAGTGAACTGCTCTTCTGACCAGGTGTGCACACACATTCCCACAGGTGGGCACAGTGCCTTGCTCAAGGGCACTTCCTTAAAGTCGGTCGTGGGAATCAAACTGGGGACCTTCTGATCCCAAGGTCTGTTCCTTAACCACAAGCCTACAAATTGTTGCCCTGAATTGTTTGAAGAATTTTTAAGGATTTAATACCATTAAAATAGTCTTAATTAACCCATTAATTAACCATTAATTAACAATTAATTAACCCATTAATTAACCCATTAATTAATCAGAATTAATAGGCAATACAAGGATTTTTAAGGACTAACATTAAGGGAAAATGTGTAAAAAAAAAAATCAGAAATCAGTACTGACCCCTTAACTGACCGACAATCATGCACATTTCTATTTATTTGGAGTTCGATCTCCACCACCAACAAGACTCGACTGAAGTGCCCTTGAGCAAGACACCTAACCCCCAACTGCTCCCTGGGCCCTGCGGATAGGGGCTGCCCACTGCTCTGGACATGTGTGCTTACTGCCCCCTAGTGTTCACTAGTGTGTGTGTGTTTTTTTCACTTAAATTTTTATTACCATCATTATAACATTATAACTAACATTAAGGGGAAAATGTGTAAAAAAAAAAAAATCAGAAATCAGTACTGATCCCCTTAACTGACCGACAATCATGCACATTTCTATTTATTTTATATTACAATAAAAACTGCAAGTGGCGCAGTAATAAATCATCAAAGTGCTGCCCTCAACCTCTAAGCCTTTAATCCAGGAAAACCTACTGGCACCATCTGTAGGCTTGTGGCTCTGGAACCAGTCCTGGGACCACAAGGTCCCCAGTTTGATTTAGAAGGTTCGATCTCCACCACCAACAAGACTCGACTGAAGTGCCCTTGAGCAAGACACCTAACCCCCAACTGCTCCCTGGACCCTGCGGATAGGGGCTGCCCACTGCTCTGGACATGTGTGCTTACTGCCCCCTAGTGTTCATTAGTGGGTGTGGTTTTTTTTCACTTAAATTTTTATTAAAACATCATTATATGTGCACTTAATTGAAATTAAATAATACCTTTAAAACGTATAAAGGTATTAAAATACCATTCATTAACATTTAATTTTTATAATAAGTACAATTCCTGAGTTTACATCTTAAATATAAGATTAAGGGGTTTTACATTTATGACTTAACAACAAGGTATAAATAAGGAGCCTTTTATATTGAACTCATCAAAGTCACTTTAATTACGTCACTTTAATTACATACTGTACCTGTTACAATGCTGCAGTTGTCATCATAACTGTATATTTGCACAGTCTCTTGCTATACTATTTATACTTGCACTATGTACATACTATATATATATTCACTATGCGGTCATAATACATCTGTATTATCACTTTACATCACATAATACTCTGTATATACTGTATATATATATATACATACATCTAAACATACACATACATATTTATTCTTATACAATATTAATACTGTAAATTATAACTCTACTTACCTCTTGTTTACATTCAGTAAGCATTTTCTCTTTACTCATTTACTCAAGGCCACTTTATCTGTAAATAATAATGGATAATAATAATAGATGCTAACTGCATTCCATTGGCTGTGTACCTGCACTCTGCAGAATGACAATAAAATTAAATCTAATGTAATATTATAGGGCCACATAATTCAAATCAAGTGGTACCGTATATGTTCAGGGGTTAATTAAGGTACGTTTCAGTACATTTGTACAGTATATCAAGTCATTAATTAATTAATTAATTAATTAATTAATTAATTAATTAATTAATAAATTAATCCTCAGTTTTATTATGACCATGGTGTCCTGTGTATAATGAACCTGTACTGAGTATGAGACAGGAACACATCCTGAATCGCAAGCCAGTCTATTACAGGACACTGTGATAGACACACACACACACACACACACGGATTCACACACACACACACACACACACACACACACACAGAAGCAATTTAACACAGCAAATCCATCTACTGGCATGTTTTGTGGACGAAACTGAAAAACACATAGGGACAAAATTGTCATGGTATAAAAACGCATATGGCATTTTGTGTAGCATAAGGCGCAGGATATACCCCTCACACACACATACACATACATACATACAGAGAGACAGTCCATGAGATTGCAATGTACAAAATACAATATAATTAAGTGCAGACAAAAGATACAATATACAATAGACATGGAAAGCAACGGGAATAGGAAATAACTGTCTGACAGGCCATTTAGAAGTCTAATAGCCTGCATTGTTCTTTATCCTGCTTGCTCATGATTGGAGTTTGCATATTTGCATGTTTACTCAGTGACTAAAAGTCTGAAGAGATTTTGTTTAGTTTTTCCTCAGGCACTGTGATCAGTACAGCTGAGAGTCGGGCGTCTGTGTCATATCAACTGAATACTTAAAGATTTGAGTGCATGTTTTTTGCTTGATGGCAAATTCAGTCATGTACTGTATTTTTCTAAGCTGCTTATCATGCCTCACTGCATAGTTTTGGACCGTGGGAGGAAAATGGAGCTCCTGGAGGAAACCACATGCAAACCCCACTCAGAAAGAAGTCTGGTTGCCTCGGCTGGAGAATCAAAGCCGTGATCTGATCCTTAACCCTTAAAACGTGTCTGGTAAATAATTGTTTTACATGTGCTGTGTAAATAAACTGAACTGAATTGAATTGAACGTGAATGCTTTTTGACATCAACATGGCCTAAACATGAGAGATGAAGCAGATCAGATTGACACTTTGATTATGTACGCCGTTTCAGTTGATAGGAAACCCTGAGCTTTGTTTGTTCCTGTGTACATAGCGTCGCATCCTTTTTTTTATCGCCAGTCTGCACTCACACTCTGTATCACCCTCCGAGAGCTGACTACTTCTTAGTCGTTTTATTAACTTTTTATTAAAATTGATTAATTTTATAATTTTATTAATCCCCGGAGGCAAATTAGAGTCTTCCAGCTGCTTAGACATATTAAACACACTACACAAAGATACAAGGAAGTCAAATGAAAGGGAACAGTATGCATATACAGTACAGTTTGCATATACTGTACAACTACAGCTATTCTTATAGTGTAAGTCAGTACAGGGTTGTATAATTAACAGATGCGCTGCAGTGTATAAATTTTCCAGTCACTGGTTCACTAATATCATCAGATTTGCAAGCTAATTGTTTCTTTTATTATTCTAGACCTGTTTGAATATGAGCATTTTACCAAAAATAAGTACTAATGAGTCACAAAGCCAACACCCCTGAACACTCCCAGCATGGAACACAAATGGTCCTGCTGTTTCAGCTGTGCATGCAAAGCAGAGCAGGAGGCAAAAGAGTCTAAAGCGAAACACACACACACACACACGCGCGCGTTACACAGCGGAAATGTGCTGCTTCTCCAGAAACACTTTATAACGTTTTTTTTTTTTTTATTGAAGCGCCTGGTTACTTCCTGAGTTACACCCTCTGTGACTACTGTATAGTGGCTTGTGTGAAACCATACTATTGTGATTTTAAATTAATTGTAACAAATAATGTTAGATAAATAAATATGTAAGAGGTTGGCATAGTGGTGCAGAAGGTAGTGTGTGTGCTACATAACTGCAGGGTTGTGGGCATGAGCCTCGCTCTGGTCTTTGTCTGTGAGGAGTTTAATGTGTTCTCCCTGAATGGGTGGGTGTATGTGGTACGCTGTGATCGATTGGCAGGTAACCGCTCTGCTTAAAACACAATAAAACTAAATGTGTAGAACGTTATACAGTGGTAAAATAACCCAGCATAGAACAGAATAGAATGCCTTTATTGACACATAAATATATACATGTACAATAAGATTAAAAGACACTTGTTTGCAAACATGTACATTAAATAAATGGTGCACAATGGTGCATAGATTAGAGGCTCTATATACAACAAATAATAAATATAGTGTTATATACAGTTGTTTTTGCACATTATTAAATATTGCACAGTAGTGAATATTGGACAGAGAAAGTCATTATGTCTCATAAATGAAAGTGAACTATTTTGCCTTACTGTGTTTGCACACAGAAGGAATGTGACCTCCGCATTTAACCCATCCGTGCAGTGAACACTAGGGGGCAGTAAACACACCTGCCTGGAGCAGGGGGGGCAGCCCCAAACCACGGCACCCAGGTGCCTTGCTCAAGGGCACCTCAGTCGTGTCTTGCCCTGGGTGTGGATCGAACCCGCAACCTTCTGGTCATAAGACCGGTTCCCTAACCACTAGGCCACGTGCCCCATAACAGAAGTGGTCTGTTATATAAATCGTAGTCCTTCAGGGTCATGGTTTGTCCAGCGCCAACAGAGAATCTCTGGGCATAAGGCAGTAATAATGTCTAGACATGGTGCCAATCCATCGCAGGGTACATCATACACACAAACCCGCCGCTGACACACTCACACCCTGGGGCAATTTAGTGTAGCCACAGAGAGAACACACCAAACTCACACTAAACAGAAACAGAGAGCTGTTTGCTGAAATAAACATATTTACAGTAACTGTCAGAAATCAATGTTAACACTGTTTACACTGACTCAGTAATGCAGAATAATAATAATAATAAAAGATAATTAATCTGCTAATCACGCTCGCGTATTGTTTTTGCGTACTGTTCAGTATAGAAGTAAGTGATTTCGGACGCAGTATATTGACACTTATTTATTTATTACAAACAAATTTCTTTCTTACTGTAATTGAGAGAGCCAATACAAATGTATGGGAATAGGTAGGTTTAAAAAAAGAAGATAAAAACACACTATTAAAGTTGGGCATTAATTATGGTAAGAAATGAACAATGTGTAGTTTTCTTTGCAAATAAAAATGCTTAAAAATATTGTGGTACACACTCAAATAAGATTAAGGAATGATGACTATTGTGCATGAAATGTTTGGAATGATGATTGTATCTATTTTGGTTTTGCCTAAAAATAGAAGTGAAAAGGACTGCACACTGTCCTACAGTCCCTGACATACAGCTATACTGTTCTCCAGTAATAGTTATACTAAAGATTCAGGCATGCGTGCTAACTGTTTACGTGTCTTTTAATCGCATGTTTGGGTTTAATTTTCCCAGTGCTAGGTCAGTGTATATTAGGTAAAAGCTAAAGCTATATTAGCTAAATCTTCAGCCGAAACCATTTTGGTGAGTATTTGTTTTGTTTAATTGGCCATGCCTATTTAAAGTAGCACATTGTTTCATTGTCGCACAATCTAAAATAAATTAAACTAAATTGGAGGTCTCTGCGGATGAGGTGTCAGATTTAAATCACTACAAATACGCAAACAAATAAAACTTAATAAAAGAAAAAAAAAGTACCCACAGCAAAAAAGACGTGTTTGAGCTAAAACAACCCTGTTTGCATAAAATAAATCCACATCTTCTGACCAATCAGAATGAAGATCAGAGTAGTGGTGTGGTGTAAAGGAGTCCAGATATTTAGGGCTTTATTCAACATGCCTGAGGAAGAGAAATAACACAGAGCAGAAGTGTGTGTGTGTGTGTGTGTGTGTGAGAGAGAGAGAGAGAGAGAGAGAGAGAGAGAGAGAGAGAGACCAAGTTTGGTCTTTCTGGGCGTGGATCTCTCAGTCCTGGAAAGGAAGAGAAGCAGAGCAGAGAGTGTGGTGAGGATCTCAGACATACCACACTGATCTACAGAGCAGACACACACAGGACAGAACCCCAGGCTGAAGAGGTGAGTCTCTCTTTCTCTCTCTCTGTGTGTGTGTGTTCGGGATTGATACTCATATCTGTGTGTTTTTGTACTCGGTTTCGTCCAGTAAAGTGTGTTTAAAGTTATTCCAGTTCTGTTACCGTTGCATTCGGAAACTATTCCTTAGGAATGAAGCCTTTCAACCTTTTCAGCACGCACGCGCAAAAAAACAACAAAGCCCGCTGACGTCACCGCCCGACTCGCGTGTGGATTTAACGGGTCCGGGGTTCAGGATGTGTTTATGAGGACCCAGAGAAAACCCGCTCACCGGCCACACCCATGGTTCATGCGTACCACACAGCTCACCTCACCACACACACACACACACACACACACACACACACACCGCTGTAAAATGTTTTCAGCCTCTGCATGAACCCAGTTATAGCCACACCTTCACCACATCCGCCCCGAGTTACACAGCATCCGAGCACACACACACACACACACACACACACACACACACACATTTGTCTTTCTGTAGTTGTGAGGACTTTTTATTTGATATAACTGTAACTATACCTTAACCTTACTATCTATCTATCTATCTATATATATATATATGTTCAGTCCAGTATTTAATATTTTCTTTGTGAGGTCCAGAAAAAAATGTCTTCAAACAGTTAAAATATCAGACATTTCTGTCCTTGTGAGGACCAAATGTGCTGCCAAATGTAAACTGTATAAAGACAAGTAAACACACACACACACACACACACACACACACACACACACACACACACACACAGCACAGGTTAGTTAAAAATTATTCATGCTTTTAATCAACTCATATATATATATAAGTTCAGTGGTGGACGAAGTACCCAAATCATGTAGTTGAGTAAAAGTACAGATACCCAAGGTAAAATATGACTCCAGTAA
>JAOVVF010032095.1:0-11170 GCA_028565595.1 Duopalatinus emarginatus | reverse complement strand
ATTTAAAACACGGGTCAAAACCGACCCGTTAACATAAGAAATAGTAACAGAAAGCTAACACAAGAGGAAGGTTAAAGACAGATCCATGGTTTGTAAAGAATGTGGCTATCAACAGTGCAGTGTCATTTTATACAGATACAGATTTGGCCAATCATGCAACTAATCCCGGATTGTCAACTGTCAACCAAACCGAACTAAATTCTTGTGCAACCAACAGAGGTGGGTAGAGTGGCCAAAAGTTTCAATCAAGTTAGAGTATTGTTACATTAGAATAATATAACTCAAGTGAAAGTAAAAGTAGTCACTCAATTAATTACTTGAGAGTAACTGTGAGTGACCTCTTTGTTTAATAATCAGGACGTCAAATAATACTTTGAATGCACAAAAATATAAAACAGCAATGAACAAGTTCAGAGATGGAGAATATTTCTTAAACAACTAAAACAATAATACATTTAATCATTACAAAGTAACATACATTTAATTTTTTTGGGGTTGTTGCGAAACACACAGCGCTGTCTCTGCCATTGTACTGTACGTATGTGCTCTTTTATGTGCCTGTGATTGCTGAAGGGATTTTGTGTGTGGTCATGTGACAGCTTGGCCATGTTTGATTGGTGAAACGGGGTCAAACGTCGCTAGTGACTACATCAGATTGGTGAGATGCAGTCATATGATACAGCCTCTGTTGGAAGTCTTGACAAAGCAAAAGAGATGTGCATTGGACGGATCGATAAAAATAAGTAGCAAGCAGAATGTAGCTCAGTGTAACAGAGTAAAAGTACTGCTTTTCTTCACAAATTTACTCAAGTAAAGTAAAAAGTATGCTACATTAAAACTATACTCTTATTGGTACAATTTATCCAAAAAGTTACTCAAGTAAATGTAGTGCGTTAATGCCCACCTCTGGCAACCAATATCCACACTCCCATTATATTTACATTTAAAGCATTTGACAGACACTCTTATCCAGAGCAACTTACAAGTTTATTCGTATTACAGATAGGCCAACGTAGTGTTAGGAGTCTTGCCCAAGGACCCTTATTGGTGTAGCACAGACTGGCTGCCTAGATCGGGAATCGAACCCAGGTCTCTTACATGGGAACCCAATGATGTTACCACTGTACCACACCAACCCATTCTATCCCATTACAAAACGTATGTTGGTCTTATCAATGCTTTCCATACCAAATCGCTGTCTCCCCAGTCACTGTTGGACAGGTTTGAGTGTGTTACGTCAGTTCATTTGTGACTGCAGTGCAAGAAAAAATGTCCTCCCCACTTGCAATTTGCAGTGACACAGGTTCAGCAATCCACAGTGCTCGTTACAGTGAGATGATCACCGAAGAACTGAAGCCTAAAATAAAAAAAAAACTTAAAGGACTGCTATCCAGGGGGTTGTGTTGTTGCATGCCAAGGCACATCCTCACACCACCGTACTGTCATATACACTCTCCAAAAACTTAGTCTTGAGGTGTTAAAGCATTCTGTCTATAGTCCTGGTCTTGCGTTGATGGGACTATCTCCTGTTTGGTCCCCTAAAAGAAGCCCTAAGAGGATGAAGATTGGCATCTAATGAAGCTCAGCCTAAAACATTTTTAATGAGGGAATATGAAAGCTTGTTGACAGATGGACAAAGTGAATTGGAATTGTATCGGGAGATTATGTCAAAAAAATTCAATTATCTTTTCTGAGGGTTGATTAAAAGAAATTCCATAGAATGCTATAATTCTATAGAGTGTGGATCATTTTTGACTCACCCTTTTAGTTTCGTTTAATATTCGACACCATTTGCAGCTCAGGTAGATGCCATTCTTTTCAGAACAGAAACAATGCTAAGAAAGCTAAGAAATACTCTGTATAACCAAAAGTTTGTGGACATCTGACCATAAGACTTATGTCCTTTTTTAACCTCCTCTACTTGGGAAGACTTTCCTATAAGTTGTGCATCATGACACAACAGCACAACCGCATTAGTGAGGTCAGGTACTGATGTTGTGCAAGTAGGCCTGGGCTGCTTAGAATCTGCAGTTCATCCCAAATGCGTCATGTTCAGTTGGTCATGTTGAGGCCAAGGCACTGTGCAGGAGTTCTTCCACCATGTCTTATGTCTTATGACATGCTACTTATGACTCACTATGTGCTTATTTCCAAAAATCAGTTTATACCCAAACGTCAGGTTTTCTTCAGTAGACAATCTCACCTTTAATCCTTGAACCTAACAGCTGCAGCTGTATTCATAATCATATTCTAGAAATCTTATTCACAATGTGATCCTACCGTACACCCTTCTAACATGCTTACTGCTTATTTTTATTCTTCGATAGTTGTGCACTGTAATAATTTAGAAACTCACTACCCTGCGTCATCCAGACGACTACCAGTTCCCAATTGAGTCCGGGATCTTGTTCTCGTTTCTTCCTTATGCAACCTCAGGGACTTATTTTCAAAGGCCTTAAATATACAGAGGAAGCACCCATATAAACGAAAACGGTTTGGCACACAGTGATCCAATTATAGACTCAAGCTATGGCTGGCATTTTTGGTGACATGGCCTAAAAGGTTTCCTCCTTCCCACAGAGCTTGTGTCTAAAATTGGACCACTGCCTGCCAAACCGTTTTATCATTTTATATGGGTGCTTCCTCTGTATATTATTGTTTTCTTACTAATGAGACACCCTTTGTACTTGGATTGTGGTAAAGCCAGTCTGTCAGTCAGTTATTTTCTTATCTGCATCATCTGTCAGAAACGCGGTTTGTCCGGAATCAATGGGTCCATGCAAGCAATACCTCTGAACAGGTTGCCATTCGATCACACCTAAGGCAATTTAGCACATCCAGTTCGCTTACCATGTGCGTTTATCTGGAGATGAAAACCCACATAAACACGAGGAGAACAGACCAAACTCCTTACAGACAGACCAGAGCAAGGCTTGAACCCAGATCCCTTGAGCTGTGTATCTATGTGGTGTGGTAAATCTGCTATATCATCTGCTGACATCTATGATTAAAAAGGCTGTACAAATAAAATGGAGTTCAACCCTATATTTCATAGTACATATTATACATTGCTGATCTTGTTATTATGTTCTGTAGACTGACCATTTGATCATGTGAATCATCAGAATCATCTGATTTACAGGATATAACAACAACAACAACAACAAAAAACCCAGTCATGTTTTTTATCACTTGAAACCATGAAGGCAATTGGTTCATTTTGGTTCTTTTGAAACATGTACATTGCATTTGAAGTAAAGTGATGAGCATGGTCTTAATCTTAAACCCCCTTCTTCCCTTGTGACGTAACCCCCATGTATGAAGGAGGAAACATAAAAATTCATAAAAATTCAATGTCTTCATCATTATTCTTCATGTAGTATTACTTCGATGTTGTAAAGCCTCAATAACATTATAGTGCACATTTCCACAATATGTACATTCCAATAAGTCATACAGGACAGTGGAAGACCACCAGGGAGGTTTCCTCTGGAACTAGCACAGTTGGACTTTCCATGTGCTTGTTTTCTTGCCAGATCAGTCCACACCTGATGACTATGAGCACACAGGATCCCCCCCCCCCCCCTACATCACGTTTGTGGTCTGGTCGTTTTGCTCAGCCTCAGTACCTAAACTTTCCTTCTTCTACTGTAGTTGTCACACTGTGGTTACACAACTAACCTTTCATACTACTTCCTTATTTTTCATTTCATTTTCATTTGCAAGTACAGGATAGCACATGAGGATTGGTAACACATTCCGACTGTGTTAGAGACAATAACAGTACAGATTATAAAAATGATAAAATTGATGTAAGACATAAAGGCTTTTTCTTAAATATGAGAATCACCCGCATTGCCGATACTGTCCTCTACTGAGGATCAGAATGATCCAGGACTCAGGGAGTAATGAAGCCACACACATGGTGCTTTACATTTACATTTATGGCACTTGGCTGACGCTTGTATCCAGAGTGACTTACAAAGTGACTGGTATTACAGGTAAGCCAACGTAGTGTTAGGGGTCTTTCCCAAGGACCCTTATTGGTGTAGCATAGACTGGCTGCCCAGACCGGGAATCGAACCCAGGTTTCTCACCTGGGAACCACCACACCAATCACAGTGTTCTGTGCAATATAACTATATAAAAAAATTGAAATATATATGAATAAAAAATGTGGAATGAGTGTAAAAGACCAGTGTATGTAGTGTAGTGAGTCATTATACAAGTTAAATAGGTAATTTGAAGAAGTACCTGAGGGTTAAGAGGGTTAAGAGTTCTGCAGTGTTCAATTGTTCAAGTCAAGTCAAGTCAAGTGGTTTTTGTTCATGAGCAAATGGTGGAAAAAAGCTTCTCTGTAGCCTAGCCGTTCTGGTCTTTATGTGGCTCAAGCATCGGCCTGATGGAAAGCAGTGAAACAAGTTTATGGCCAGGGTAAGATGAGTCAGTGATGATTTTCGCTGATCGGTTTCTGGTTCTGGAGGCAGGCGGTTCCAGCAGTGTGGGCAGCTTTACACTGATGGTCCTCTCTGCAGACCTGATGATGCAGTGTTTTGGTGTCATGTTTGGTGGCTAAGCTGCACCACACTGTGATGAATGTGATGATGACAGGCTCTATAATGGCTGTGTAGAACTGCACCATCAGCTCGATCCATGTTTTTGGTCTATTCCTCTCAGTATAAAGATGAACCAGGTTTACTTGTAGTGCTTTGAGCTTTTTTACATATCTGTTGTGCTGCAGAGATCAGTGTGGGTTATAAATGTTAATGAGAGAGCACTGTTTCTATTGCTGTAGGAACGAATATAAGCATTCAGCTCCATAATGGTATGCAGGTTAGTTAGCTGGCATTCGGCAGGATCCCTGTTACGTCTACAAACGTCTTTCTTTTTTGACAAGTTACACCCGTTTAGTCCTGCATTCATTCCGATTGGTTTGGAAAGTACGATGTGCCACCACATATGTCTATAGATGCTGAATTAAGGAGCACTCATCTGTGTTTGGGGTTTTGCCAAGTCACAAGATCTTAACGTTATCAAACACTTCAGTGAAGTGCAGGAAAAACTGGTTCAAGTGTAAAATACTTGGTAGGTCCCTCACGAGGCATGGACTCCATGAGCTTGCGGAAATATTCTGTAGGCAATGAACACCATACTCCCTGCAAAACAGGCCACACACTACTGTTGCATTCTGATGTGTTCCACAGCACGTTGCATGACATCCCAGATGTGTTTGATAATGTTGGGATCTAGAAGTCTGGGACCTGGCATCTCTGGAGGCTGGAGTGTCTTCCGCACTTACAAAACTAAACATGGTTTTGGTTTTGACCAGGAGGGTAAAAATAAAGGTTGTGTTCTCTTTTTTTATGCACAAAGGTTGACAAGAAGTGATTCCCTCTTCTAGAAAACAACATAACCATTGGCATGAGTCACAAACGAAGCCAACTATTTGAAGTAAAGGCTTGGCCTCGAAAATGACGTGGGTTCGGTCTTGACTCATTCTTACTTTCATTTGGACTCAGTCCTGACTTGGTATTAATTCACTTAAGACTGACTCAATCTCAGTTATTCTTGGGCTTGGGCTTGTCTTGTTATGACTACAGCCCTACACATCACTCTGTAGATAAACTCCATAAAGTAAATCCCTTAACAAGTTTCCCCATAAGTCTTATTTAAAAAATATAAAACTGAAACTGAAATCTAAAAAAATGTACAGAAATATTCAGATATTGCACTGAGTATTCAAAGTACTATGAAGCATTCTTTGTCCAGCTGGTTAGGGAATGGCTAAGGGCTTGTCTAGGGCATGACATTATACCTATTGCTGTTTTGCGGTATCCCTAGAGATCAGACACTCTTAAAATCTCATGGCCTGCTTTTCACCTTTTTCAGGTCAGGTCTTTAAGGAGTGGCAGCTCTGTGTGGCTGCTCTACTATGAGGGCCCATATTAGAGCCCTGGATATATGGCTTTCCTTTGGGAATGTTTCCCTATTCAAAACCTCTGTAGTTCTGTTAGAGTGACATTTGAGTTGTCGGTCACCTCCCTGAATGAAGCACTTAGTTTCGCTACGCTGCTAGTTCTAGGAAAAGTCTCAGAGGACGACAGACAATTCCTTTGAACTCACGCCTTTTTTTCAGTGGGGTTTTATATAGACCAAGCTGTGCTTTTTCAAATCCTGTCCAGTATGAAAGTGCTGCATATACATTTTAACTGTGTTTTTATGAGTTTAGGAAATTTTGTGGAAGAGAGTTTATACTGGAAAAATGCAGAAAAGGTGACTGTATTTCTGAACATACAGTAAGTAATTGATATTAAATTCTCCTCCTGACTAAATAGCTATAAATCAGTTTTATTTGTATATAAAGAAGGCTGAAGTTGACAGTGGCAAAGAAAAAATCCCTGAGATGACAAGAGAAAGAAACCTCGAGAGGAACTAAATTAAAAAGGAACTTATCCGTATTTGGGTAACATGGATAGTGCCATTATAAATAATCTCCTGCTATACACACTAAAATTCCTATAAAAACTGGTACACCAGTCTAATACTTTGATTGACCCCAACAGGGCATGGATTTCACAATCCTAATGCCTATGAACACAATACTTACTGAAAAATAGTCCACAGTTCTATTGTTTTACAGCACGTTGCATATGGCATCTCAGATTGAGATTTAAATCAGATGACCTAGGTAGGTATGGCAAAGTTTTAAAATCAGATTAGTCTTCCTCTAACTATAATTTGATGTCTCTAGGTGTGTCTGGCAAAATATTATCCTGTTGGAAGAATGAATCATTCTTTGTCCAGCTGGTTAGGGAATGGCTAAGGGCTTGTCTAGGGCATGATATTATACCTATTGCTGTTTTGTGGTATCCATAGAGATCAGACAGGTTGTAGTCAATGTTCCGTCTGGGCCACTCAAGAACATCCACAAACTTGACAGACATGCAGAATTTGTTACTGTATGTTTTAAACAAGCTGAAGTGTAGACAGATCAGAATCTTGTTTTTTCATTGCCAGATTTTCACCTTTTTCAGGTCAGGTCTTTAAGGAGTGGCAGCTCTGTGTAGCTGCTCTACTATGAAGGCCTGTATTGGAGCTCTGGATATATGGCTTTCCTTTGGGAATGGGCCAAACCCATGGGTGTAACCTGTCAGAAAAGCAGCACCTGTCAGAGACATTTGGAGATGTACTAGGAGCCCCAGGGTGTACCAGCTAAACAAACCCTATACCATTATGGAGCCAATACCAGTCTGTTTTATTTTATTTTTGGCACATGCAAACTGTTCAGAAGTGTTTAACTCTTCAGTCCCAATTGCAGTCAAAAGCCAAGTTCATGGTTTCTATGTATGATCATTATCATAATTTTTAGACTATTTTAGACTACAGGGTATCCTCTCAACAATGTGGTTTTTCAGAAAATAGCTATGTCTGAAGAATCATGGCTCTATCTTGATGAGAGTAAAAAAAATGAGGAAACGCTGTCTCTTTAAAACCCTGTTATGAAATCTTATGTGTTTCCATGGTGGCTTTAAAGCATGTTTAAAGCAAACACTAGGGCTGTGGAGACTGTTTACAGTCCACATAGCCACAATTCCTGCCTTCTAATTATTAACCAAGTAACCATTAACGTACCAGTATTTGACCCGTCTTTGAATTAATCAATCTACTGTTGGTATTTTTCAAATTAAAAGCTGGAAAATGGTCAATTGAGCTTGTAGCTACTTAGTTATGGTGCTTCATGAATTAAAAAAATACCCGTAATACAGTGGAATGAATAATTAATTGTGGATTTGCATGATTTAATTTTTAATATTAAAGTTAGAAACTTTAGAAAAAGTTTTATTGTCTGGGTTATTCCTATAATTATGAGCTATGTATAACAAAGAGAGAAAAAAAATCTTAATAATCAGTACGATCATACTCTCACTGCTGATATTATTATCAGGTCTTCACCCCTGTCTTGTTCAATCAAGGCACCTACATCTCCAGTGGTCACATAACATGGCTACACCTACCCAGATAGCAAATGAGTCATGGCCTTTATCTGGCCCACACTTAATATTTCATCCAGCCCACATACATGCATGTCTTTGGACTTAGAAAAAACCTAGAGCTCCTAGTTGAAACCCACACAGACACAGGGAGAACACTGCACAGTCACTTTTAAAAAAACATAAATATATGTTATGTCACATAAGGAGACAAGTTAACAAACAGCATAACTCCAGGCTACAACTCCCAGAATCTCCAGTGCCCACATAAGTAGGCCACGCCCACCCAGATAGCGAATGAGTCATGGCCAAGATCTGGCCACACTTAATACTTAATTTGGCCCACATACTGCAGTGGAATATGGACGATGACTTTACCCAGATTATCCAGGTACCAGAACTCAGCTACAAAAAATGGCAGGCTATAGTTGCATCAGTTTTGCATTTACATTACATTTAGGGCATACTCTTATCCAGAGCAACCTACAAGATTACTGGTAAGCCAACAAAGTGTTAGGAGTCTTGCCCAAGGACCCTTATTGGCATAGCATAGACTGGCTACCCAGATGGGGAAATGAACCAAGGTCTCTCACATGGGAGCCAATGTAAACCACAAAATGTAAATCATTTCACATGGTGGGCTGTATGTGGGCCACATGTGACCCAAAGTCTGTATGCCATGACAAATTTGAAATGTTTAAATATTAAAAGTTTTAGCCCACAGTAGACTTGCCATTGCCATTACTGGCCCATAAGTGTCCTGACTAGTTCATATTTGGCCCAGGATTGTGCTTGGCCTCCCACTCATTCTTATTCCCATGAGAAATGCCACACAACTACTGTACCAAGCCAATTAAACCTTGTGAGTTAGATTTTAATCTAATTAAATTTAATTTGTGTTTTGACCTTTGCCTGATTACCTAGCCCAATATCAACCACATTCTTGGATCACGCTTTTACTCATGTTTACTTGGACCGTGTTAAAAATTAAGATCAAGACTTGCATCCAGTAACATGTCTCAGCAATTATTGTAATCATTAACAAAAAGTCAAGCATGGAAACTATATACTGTATGTGAAGTGGTCAAGAGGACAGCTAAAAAGAAAGTAAAAGAACCTGTAAAAGAACCCTGTAACCTACTACTGGGTCGAGAGTAGTGCTAGATCCAATAGCACTTTAGCAATCTCCATCTCCATTTTGCCTGAATGTGTGTCTTTATACTTGTGCGAGAAAACGAGCATTCCCCAAACAGAACAGGGAGATCATGCAAACTTCACTCAGAAAGGCCCCGGGGCCTGGAACCTGATCCAGGCCCTTAGGTGATAACGCTACCCTCAGCACCACAGTGCCGCCCCTTTTAAGTAAACATAGATATATTTTACGCCGCATTAGGAGATTAGGAAAGGTGTGTTACTTGCTAATCATCCTAAGTTTAGCTATGTCAAACTCTCACTGCGTACCCTCCACTGGCTTCCTGTAGCAGCCTGCATCAGATATTAAACCCTGACATTGGCCTACAAAGCCAAGAATGGTCCGGATTCTCCATTCCTGATGTCAATGGTCTAAGCCAGATGCGTACCCAGAGCCATTTGTGCTTTTAGACTTGACCCTCCATCATCCAAGATACTTGTGAGACAAACATCTAGACTCTTCTTTGTCTTGGCACCAAGGTGGTGGAATGAACTTCCCTGGGTGTCTGTATAGCAGAAGCACTTGTTGTCTTTAAACACGGACTGAAGACACATCTGTTTTGTCAATAATTAATCAAGCAGTGACTGTTTTGTTTGTGAATTGTATTTATTGTCTTGTTCTCTTTTCAGGTTTTACATAGGTTAGGAAATTTTAGGTTTTTAGACTTTTGGTAAGTTTTATAATTGATAGTGTTTGGCTAATTTCTAGCAGTATTATGGCTTCAAGTTTTTGAATCCTGGTCTATCTGCACTAGCTTTGGATACACCAAGTAAATGACCAGGCACTTTTGTAGGTCGCTCTGGATACTGCTAAATGCTGTAAATGTAAATTTTGCAAGTGCTTCCAAAATTATGACCAAGTTTTAAGTAGTTCTTTGATGACCCTGCTTCAGCACCTACGCTGGAAAAGCACCGCCAGATGGAAACTGAACCACCAAATTACATACATTTTCTTATTATTATACCACAAAAGTGAAAGTGAACTTATACAAAGTAGAATTAGGACAATAATTATTATAGTAAATTAGGTGTTTAAAGTGCTGGTATTAAAATAAAACATTAAAAAAAACATTAAACTTGCAGTTTCTATTGACTGCATATCAAGCCTAAAGGCCTAAAAGCACAGCAAACATACTGCACAAACAACTTTTTTTTCATTTGGCGCAACAGCTTGTCCCTTCAACATGTCAGTCTCATTAACAAACAGAGTCTGGTCGGAACACAAACACATCGAACTCAGCTTGTTTTCAAACTGTATTTACAGGGTGAGTCAAAAGTCACAGGACACAACTTCCCACTGGTAAAACTTGCCCTTGATCCAATATGGCGGCTATAAAGATGGCGGCCATGTTTCGGGCATAGCCTAATAGATAGGCCTCTTCACCCATTACTTGCAGGGGTATTCAGATATGTCATTTTCCCTTTGTCAGTCAGTCAGTCATTCACCTATCGCCTTCTTTCAGAACTAACAAACACTACATTCAACAGTGAACCAGTATTTACTGTAATTTTCTTGTTTTCTTGCGTTGTTGCACTCATGCACTTTATGTTGTATTCTGTAGGTTTGTTGTTCTGTGTAGCACTTTTGTCCAGGAGAAATGTTGTATCATTACACTGTGTACTACACACACTAAATACCATACCATTAAAATCCACTTGGCTTGCAGGAAGCCAGTGGAGATGTTGCGAGTGTCTTTACATTAGTTAATGTAAAGTAATTTCAATTAGAGGTGATGTAAATTACTGGAAAGAAATCTTTAAATACAGCCTTCTCCTGGGCAGCATGCAGGTAGTGTGTGAAGCTTTGACAGCTTAAACTGTATTAGGTTTTACATAATATGACATTTTATTGTTTTATTGCAAGCTTATTATTATTATTATTATATTGTTAATTTAATATTATATATTTATATTTATTTATATATTATGTGTTTGTGTGTGTGTGTGTGTATATACACACACACACACACACACACACACACACACAT
>JAOVVF010032093.1:0-11174 GCA_028565595.1 Duopalatinus emarginatus | reverse complement strand
GTACTAAATCAAGTGTGTGACCACCCTTATGAGTGGGTCCTATTACATTCTGATTAATACCTACTGAATCCAGAATGTCCACTACTGCAGTTCTCAGAGGGTCATCATTTTTAAATGCAAATATAATTTAAAAAAGAAAAGAATTTTGGCAGTACTTCAAGAATTCTTGATTTCCAAAGTAGTATTAGTTAGACTTCTTAACTAACTGGATTTCTTAACTAAAATTAGTGCTTGGTTATTTATTTATTTTTTTGTTTAGAATGCCATCAAATCTAGCAAGTTGACAGTAAGTGAAGACCTGTTTAGATTTTAAAGACTCATCAACAAAAATAACAGATGCTTACTATGTAGACTTTTTTATACATACTATGTAGACATACTATATACTATGAACATTTATGGACATTTTATATATGCATTTTATAACAAGAAATCAGCCATATGTTAAACAGTAACGTTGACACAAATTATGACAGAAAATTAACTCAGTGATGTGTGGTGTGTATTGTGTTTTGACAGGTCTCCCTTAATTGGGAATAGCATAGAGGTGGTGAAACATTTTAGGGGCCACACCAGAGATTTTCTTTTGCTGGTATTATGGAGTTGCTTGACTCGTCAGTGAGGGTGCTGTGGAATTTAGGGTTTCCCATTAATGTGCTACTCATCACAGTTTCATTTCTACTCAGTTTCCACTCAAAGTTTACTATGCTTACACCTAAAGTATACTTTTATAAATTAAAAAGTGGGCTAATTTAGTCAAAAGGAGGACTGAAATAGTACACTTACAAGGATACTACCAGTACATTGATATAAGTATACGTACAACATAAAGTATATTGGGGAAATATATTTGAACTTTACTTAACTTTAAGTATACTGATCATATTGATCATATTGACCTTGGGTTAATAAGATGTAGTCTTTGAACAAAGTCAAAACAACATAAAAGATGCCAATTTCTGCCGCAACATGAAATTGCAAAGTTGTTCAAGACTTAGTCCTCAATCAGATTTGTAATAATTTTAAGACTTTTTAAGTGCTGTAGCTTTGTCTAAAGGACAACCTAAATAGAAATGAATGGAGTTAAAATAATAGATAAAAAGAGAAGGATGAGTGCAATCTGTCTGAAATTTGACAAGATGGGTCCGGGTATCTCCCTCTCTGAGCATGTTTTTGTGGGTGTAACCGAATTATGGCTGTTTAAAATCCCCATTCAAGTGAATGCGTTTTTTTTTTCTGGTAGAAAAATGAGTACAAGCATACTTATCCCAAAAAGGCTAAAAGTTTCCATGTTTGTCACATATCTCAAAATCTGTAGAAAAGGATACATGCCGAAAACAGGTGGAATATTAATAATGATATTAGGAAGAACTAGAAACTGTGAGTGTGTTGCAGTCTTGGTGTAACCAGTCCAACCCTGCAGCTTTTGTGCATGTGTGTGCACGTCAGAGAGAGCCACTCTTCAGAGTTAGCTGATGTAGGGTTTGTCCTGTGTCTGTGTCTTGAAAACTGTAGAAAAAGATAGGTACCAAAAATCAGGTGGAAAATTATAATAATATTAGAAACAACTTGTCTTGTCTTTAAATAACAATGAGCAAATTTCCTACTGCAATGAATGGGGTAAAAAAAAGAAGAAGGGATTAAAATGGGCATGGCAGGAGAACGAGTGCATGTATCCAGAATCTGTATAAAAGTCTGTCTTTATACAGACACATGATTTAGAGTTGGAACAAAGTCAGTGTTACGTTCTCTGTGTGTTTGGGGATCTGGTTTTTTTGGGGGGGGTTTGTTCGTAGGGATGCTGTGGTGCTGGTGATTGTGGCCCAGGTGCTCAGTTTTTATTTGCCAGATCTGATGGAGGGAGATTTTGAAAAGGTCCTTTGTCTGGAAATCGGGGACCTCCCCCTGGCCCCTTTTTTTCCACTCTTAGGTTTGTTGTAATGTTAAGTTTACAGGTTTTGTATGGGTAACCTGCCTTTTTCTTTTGTTGTGTCTTGTTTTCCTCTGTTTTTGAATAGTAGGCATGGTAGGTCTTTGGCATTTTATTTATTTATTTATTTATTTTTTTAGTCAAGTTAGTTGTCATTTTTTTATTTTAGGTGATTTGTTTGTTGTTTTGGCCTGGGGTCATTCTGAAGCCATTAAATCCTGTTTTTTTCTCATCTAACCATTCTAAAGCTCTGACATTTAGGGAAAAATAAAATGCATGCTTTGTTTAGCTGACCCGTGTTGTATTAGCTTTTTTCTGTTGTAATTTGGAATGCTTGCTGGTAATTCAATTTTGATTGTTTCTGATTGGCAGAAATTCTGATTGGCAGATTCTTTCTGAATGGTTTTCTTGTGAGTATGTTTAGTGTGGTAAGATGGATTTTAGTATTGAGGCATTTTGGCTGAATCCTTTACAGGCATTGGCTAGGTGACGAAAGGCTGATTTATTGTTAATGAAAATGGAGGTGATACAAGAATTTCTGCTGGTATTATACTTGCTGAAGTTGCTAGCTCAGAGCCAGGGTGAGAGACCTCTGGTAAAGGTCCTATTTTATATCAAATTTCAAGCAGCTTTGTGAACTCATTATATTAGAGGATTTTAAAAACTTGTTTTCAAATATAATTGTGGTTTATTTGAATGAACAAAAATTTTCCTGTGTGGCACAGGCCGCTTTAGTAATAAATTTGTTGACCCACAAGGGTTGTTACGTCTCCTAGAGGAGATAAAATTAGTCCGGAAAGAAGACACCAATTTGGAACAGCTAGTGTGTCTCCTCAGCCTTAAAATCGTGAATGCTTTTATTGCCATGAGTTTGGTCATGATATTGGAGAAAGAGAGAGAGATTGCTCCTCCATTTCCATTGAACAAATTGTTGCCGCAAGTTCAAGTGTGTCAGCGTGTTATTTGACCGTTTCCTTCATTTATTCATTAATTTTATGCTATTGTTGTTCTATAGGTGATTATATGATTATATTATATGTGATAAGTGTACATTAATTAGAAAATATTGAGTATTATTTACTAACTAATCTTTCTATTTTTCTAGGCATCAAATTTCTAGCATTTACAGTGTAGGTTAAGCAGACAAATCACATGCATTGTCAATATCACACGTGATGATACTAGCCAATCAAATATTGATGAGCATGGCAGCCTGAGTCAGTGACACAGACACACACAGATGATAGATGAGAAACAGTGGTGTGAATAAAGTGAGTCAGAGGCAAGCTTATTCATAACGTGTACTAAAAAGAGAAATGTGGACAGCAAAAACTGAGCTTTCAACTTTCATGTTTATCCTTCCCATAGGCAGTTCACAACCACATGTCTCATATGTTCTAAGACTGTGGCAATTATTACAAGCAGCAATGTAAAGCACTACTATGAGATAACTCACACATCTTTAGAGCAAACATACCTACTCAATCTAATCTCAGGACAGAAAATAATTATACCCACTCCAGTCTGATCTTAGGGCACAGAAAATAAACATGCCCACTCAAGTCTATGTACTATGTACAAAATTAGATAGATAGATGGATTACTAAATTGAGGGAACGATCCTAATAACCAGAGGTGGCAGAAGTACAGAAGTCCCTTACTTAAGTAAAATAACTAGTACATTGTAAAAGAATTACTTAAGTAAAAGTTGAAGTATGATTATTTTTTTACTCAAGTAAAAGTATAAATTAGTTAAGTTAGTAACTGTAATGAGAAACAATATTGATCTGTAATCAACTGTCCACATAGTCAACTTTTTACTCGCAGGTTGGGATATGGTGAGGCCGATTTTTTGTGACCATTTTTGTATACCTACAAATCTGAGGCTCATAGCTTGCTATTTCTGACATTTACTGCTAACCTTCCTTCTGATTCGATATTCTGAAAGTGGGCACAAAACTGGGGCAGGGTACCAATTTTCAGCTTGAGATATGACCCTTCAAATTCTATTACAAATTATAGTTGCAAACCACAAAAAGGGGGCATGGCACCTAAATTTAAAGATTACATAAATCCTGAAATAGCAGGAATATTACCCCAGAATTTCCTTCTATGCTGTTGCTTGCTGGGGCAGCAGGCTGAGGGTGGCAGATGCCAACAGACTTAACAAACTGATCTACAAGGCTGGTGATGTCGTGGGAGTTGAGCTGGACTCACTGACGGCAGTGTCATAGAGAAGGAATGCTGTCTAAGGCCATTATGGACACTGGCTCCCACTCACTCTACGACACGGTCATGAGACACAGGAGCACATTTAGTGCAACCCACCCAAATACACCAAATGCCACAAATATCTCTTTATTTTAAATTATAAGTGTTTATTCTTTGTATAAAGGGGTGCAACTGTAACAAGTGAGATTTCCCTCTGGGATAAAGGAAGTATTTCTGATTCTGATTCTGAAAATCTTAGATGTTCACCTAGAAGCCTCTGGTTGATTTGGCATGGAATGAGCCGTCTAGAACTTGTAACTATGTTGCCAGTAAATCTTAAACCAAAACTGCTTGTTCATGAAAACTTAATTTCACAGCCATTCGGCCCTACCTAATGGACAAAGTTTGCCTTCAGTCATATGATACTTTTAATAGATATCGGTGTCAGACTATTTAATGGCATTGTGTTGAAATTTTGGTGTACCAAGAGTGACTTTTTTTTACATAAAATGAGTCGATTAATCAAGAGTCTTAGAGTCATGATATTTTTACATTTGATACTTAAGTACATTTGAAGGTAAATATTTTTGTACTTTTACTTGAGTGAAAATCTATATATATATCTATACATTTTATATAGACTTTTACTTATACTGGAGTAATATTTTACCTTAGGTATCTGTACTTTAACTCAAGTACATGATTTGTGTACTTCATCCACCACTGACACACCATGACATTACAGAATCGAGCCACTGTAACCATGGATGCAGCGGGAAGCCAGCAATGGCGTGGAGCTGTGCTAGCGTTGCTGGCTTTTTCTTGCTCCACTTACTCTTAAGTATGTGGATGGCCCATATGATGGACTAGACTTAGTGCCAGGTGGATGTTTTTTTGCACCTTGTATTTTCGGTTTCTGACCAACCACGCAACCATAGAACAGGGCAACAGGGCAGGAATTGGCCAATGCCACAGTGCAGCGCTTTGTGTTGTCCTGGCCTGCTTGATGCAGGAGTTGTTTCCCCTATTTGGGGGCAGCCTATACAGACAACACACTCAGCAGAGGTGTGGCTGTGTCAGAGGCCAGGGGAAGAGCCTCCATACTTCTGGCTATGCCTGTATCTTGCCCTGAGGAGGGCAGCACTGAACTCAAGCCTGTACTTTGCCCTGAGGAGGGCAGCACTGAACTCAAGCCTGTACTTTGCCCTGAGGAGGGCAGCACTAAACCCATGCCTACATCTCACCCTGAGGAGGACAGCACTGAACCCATGGACCCAGTGTCTCCAAATCAAAGTCAGCTCCTGAAACCAAGCAGCATCCACACGACACTCTGTGAATGGACATCTCCAGTTCACTGCTCATGTGTTCACTCAGTCCCAGGCTAAGAAAGGATGGCTCCAGTTTTCTTCAAGATTTGTCATGTTGAATTGTAAATGTAACTCAATTAAAGCTTTCTGTCACGTCTATATTCTTATTCTTTTTATCAAACGTCGCTATTTATTTTTTCATAAAAAATGCACACAGACACCATCTGCACCGGATCTGTTTAGTTCAAATAAGCTTGTTCAGTGTGTGGATTGCAGGATGTTCAGCCAGTCTTCCTCTATCATTACTAATAATTTTATATGTCATGGGTGTACATTAATTATAACTCTGATGGTGGGGATTTCAGCATTAGAGATGCATATCCAGTCATTAGAGACCAACATCAGAGCCCTCACAGGGGGGTGAATGGGTGACAACTTGGTGGCATTTTCGCAAAGCCAAAGGTGATACAAAGGCTCGTCCAGAGGAGCACCTATTCTCTCCTGTGTCCAACAGGTTTGCTCTCCTCAGTGAGACACCCGCTGAGAATATATAGTCTTGTGTATTTATTGTAAATCGTCTTGCGTCATTGAACATGCTTCAGCACACGTGCACTTTACATTGTATTGTGTAGTTTATTGTCCAGTGTAGCACCTTTGTCCTGGAGGAACGTTGTTTCGTTTCACTGTGTATTGTACAACACTGTATATGGTTGAAATGACAATAAAAACTACTTGACTTAAGAAACCTGAAAGAGCTCTGGATATAGGAGACTTTATCTTGAGGCACATGAGCTAGGCCTTTAGGGGCACCAGGAGTGCTGGTCTAGGGTGCTGGACATGGCAGGTAGTCTTAGGGTCTTAGGCCTTAGGGTCTGAGATTAGTATTAGATGAGTATTTCAAATAGGAGCTAATGATATATGCCTTTGTCAGTCAGATGTTACTATGAGTAATGTTCTAGAGGTGTGTAAATTAACAAAGATGATGTCCGATTAAGTAATCTGCTAACTACAGCTGGTTATGGTTGCCTATGACTCTCCAATGAAGACTCCCACACCACCTCACTCTCACACACATACAACTAAAAACTGCATTTTTGCACAACAGCCAATGTTTGCACATAACACACTGTACATGTATATATAGGGTATATATACCTTAACCTTAACTTTTTGTGTACATACTATATATATATACTTTATTTTTTTATATTTTTATTTGTTATTTTATAGATACTTTAAAGACCTATTTAATTTTATTTTACACTTTTTTACTATTTGTTTACTCACTCCATTTAATTTTATTCTATTGTATTTCTTTACCTATTCTTACCTAGCTTATATTCTGTGGACAACAGTCAATTAGCATTTCACTGCATGTTGTACCATGTATGACTGTGTATGTGACAAATAAATCTTTGAATCTTAGTTAATCCATGACAATCCAGATTCAAGGCCAGGAGCAGAGAAACAGGCTAACCTGTCTGTCTGCTAGCTGCTTAGAGTCATCACCCAGGTTTCATCATACTGGGACTGTGGGACTGTGTCTATTCCCAGAGCCAAATATATGTATATATATATGAATACTCAAAGAATTCGTTCTAGTAACTTAATAAATATAAAATTAGATTACCCAGCCTGCAGTGTTGACCTGACTCTTAATTCTAAATCACTTATTATAAATCAAATTATTACTAAGCAGGCGTTTAATATACTGTGCTTAACTGCAACATCAATTAAACCAGATGAGTACGTAGACCTAAATGAAGCTAGTCCTCCTGGATACGTTTACATTTACCAGCCTCATCTAACTGGTAGAGGAGGAGGTGTTGCAGTTAGTATGGGGTAGCCATGGCCTAGTGGTTAGGGAACTGGTCTTGTCAACGGAAGGTTGTGGGTTCGATACCCACCCAGGGCAAGACATGACTGAGGCACCTACCTTCCCTAACTGCTTCCCGGGCGCCATGTGATTTGGGGCTGACCCCCCCGCTCCGGCCAAATGTGTTCACTGGTGTGTGTGTGTTTCACTGCACGGATGGGTTAAATGTGGAGGTCACATTCCTTCTGTGTGCCAAACACAGTAAGGCAAAATAGTTCACTTTCATTCATTTTTATTTATAATGATAATCTAGGCATTACCCACAAAGCTCAGCATAAATTTAACTCATTTCAGTTTTTTTATACTAAAATAATGCATAGAACAAGACAAATCAAGTCTAGAGAATCAATTCCATTAATTATTATTTATAGACCCTCTCGGCAGTACTCTGCACTTCTTTATGAATTTGCAGATTTCATCTCCAACCTAATTATTTCTGTAGACAAAGCTCTTGTTGTGGGGATCTTAATATTCGCTTTGATAATCCTCTGAGAACTGCAGTGGTGTCCATTCTTGTCACAACCGAACAGGGAGCAGACACATGCGGGTAAAAAAAAGGGGCTTTTAATAAATATCAATAAGCACAATAAGCACAATAAGGCAGGACACAGGAAATGTACTAAAATGAAACAAAACAGACTGAACAGGGCAACATAAAAAATGGGAAACGCCTAGATAAAGTTGGAAGGTGTAAATACTAAGAAATTAGGCTTTGTAATCATGGCAATACTCTGCAACAACCAAACTTTTATAGGTCATTTATAGGGTGAAAATAGGTAAGAGTAATCAGTAATCAGGTGTGTGAGAATGTTGTCGTGTGACACAAGTGTGACAGGGTGTGATGCAAGAATGCAATGATTACACACACACACACACACACACACACAACTAGAAAATTAGTGTAACTAGTGTCAAACTTGGTTGTATTCCAATCAGCATGGAAGGAGAGCCTTCTAAATTATGCACAATTTCCTTACTTGTGCATGAAGACTTGCTGTTGTCCCCATGAGCCAGGATGGAACAGATGACACAGGCGAAATTAGAGGAATCTGTAACCATATATGCCACATGTGTCAAACTGTGTGGTCGGAAGCGTGCTTTGACCAAAAACTACATTTCACAAAATGCATGTCGAATTGAGTGGAATTGAGACATACAAATATTTATCCCATAATGTCCAGAAAAAGAAAAGTTGATGCAGACGGATGGTGAATACATGTTCGTGCTTCAAGGCGAAAGACTTGCCTTTTGTGTTGCGAAGCAGTGTCGGTTATCAAAGAATACAATCTACGCCGGCATTTTGACACCAAGCACGGAGCTAAGTACGGCAAAGCTAGCCTTCAAGAAAAGCAACAGATTGCACAAGAATTAAAAGGCAAACTGAAGTCACAGCAGAATCTGTTCACGAAAGCCACAGACAAAAACAATGCGGCAGTGAAAGCTAGCTTTATTGTGGCTGAAGAAATCGCCCATGCAAAATCTTTTTCAGAGGGAGTGTTTTTGAAGCAGTGCATGCTGAAGGTCTGTGAGCAGGTGTGTCCTGACCAGATTCAGACTTTAAAAAATGTCAGTTTGTCAAGAAACACCATCGCTGACCGAGTTAAGGAGCTAGCAGAAAATCTTGCAAAACAGCTGGCCGAGGAGACACGCAGCTACACAGATTTTTTATTAGCTGTTGATGAAAGCACAGATAACACGGATAAAGCGCAGTTATCAATTTTTATTAGAGGCGTGAAGTCGTATCTTTCTGTCCATAAGTCCATAAGTAAAAATGCATTGCCCTGGGAAAACTTGGTGGGATTAACTACAGACGGTAGAGTAAAGAGTAAAGGAAACCCCTTGTCTAAACTGTCAGATCCAAAATGGCTGTGTGACTTTGCTGTGTTTTGTCACATAACTGGGCATCTCGCCCAACTGAATCAGAAGCTGCAGGGACGCAAACAAGTCATTATGCAGATGTCAGACACGATCATGGCTTTCCAGCATAAACTGGACCTATGGATGTGCCAAGCGAAACAGGACAATCTTGTGTGCTGTTTTTTTTCGTGTGCTCAGCTGGCTACCCAACTGAGCCGGTTAAAGACTGAGTTTGATTTGCGCTTCTCTGACTTCAGAGACTGCTGGCTTTGCCATCTTTGCCAATCCTTGACCACCGACATCTGATGTCACACAGGTAATGGGAAAACGGTGTCAGACATCTTGTCAGAAAGAGAAAACACAATCAGTCACGCTGCTAGTGGTGTTTCAGATGCAGGTAACAGTGTGCGTGTAGCGCTTTAAGGAGTCTGTGTAAAACGCTCCGTCATTTCCGATCTTCTAGCCAGCGCACGTTGCTGTAAGAAATTAATAAAACATATTATCTGTTCAGCACCCCCGTCTAGAACTGCCTATGAATTAAAAACATTCAAGTGTGCTCTTTTTCATGACAAAAAAATATTTATTTATTTATTCATTCATTCATTCATTCATTCATTCATTCATTCATTTATGTATAAATGTATTCATGTCATTTTTATTCCTACATACAATGTAATATGATGTACTGCAGTACCAAATGTATCTATAATTTTCTTTCATATTAGCCAAAGAATTATTGATAATTGATCAGGATATTACTTTTGGATGTCTTAACAGTAACAATTAACTGAGTGCATTATATAACCCACGCATAAAGGGACTTCCAGTTTATATTCAGACACTCAAGCAGCTTCTTACCATTGCATTCAGCGCCCCCTCTATGTCACATGCATACAGTTCAGTGGTAAGAGGAGAGAAGTGTGCTGGCTGCTCGTGAAATGTACACTTAAAGTGAATCATCTTTTGCCTTGTAAAACTTGTCTGAATATATTGTTTCTCATATCAATCAGGTGAGAGATATGAAGTTATTTTGAAAATATACTTTAAATTACTTTAAAATTTTGTGTATCAGCCATGCGGTATCCCACGACTCTCAAGACACTACCAGTGATCGGATTGGTGACTGGAAACACCACATTGATTCTCTTGCTTGATCTAAGAAAGGCTTTCTGTACACGGACTCTTCACAGTACGACTATTCCAGACTTCCACTGGTACTATATTTAGAACCAGGTGACATTGCACATCAAATGTCAACTGACTTGAGTTGCAGGATTTTCTTTATTGATTACGAACGGATATTCACATACTCCTTAGTCATATACGTCATGGTAATGTGTGTATATTTCATTGTATTGCCACTCCTTAACATTGTTTTGAGAGAAGCAATAAAACATGATGCTTGAAACCATATTGTTGTTTTCTGGTTCATGTGAGTGTGTTTGTGTGGTTCAATGGTGCAAATTAAGAGTTTAGGACATTTTCCAGATTTAATAGAAAGTTATCCTAGATCCTGTAGACTTATTTTCTAGCAGCTTATATTCCTATAGTGACTGGGTTACAATTACACTTTAAAACAATAAATATCTCTGCTCAAGATAGCTAACTCTAGCGTTTAGACTCCACTTACTTTTGGTAACATTTAATTACCGGTAGTTTAGCCGTTGCCTGTTCTAGCTGCAGTAGGTAGACAAAGTACCCAAATCATGTAGTTGAGTAAAAGTACACAAACCAAAGGTAAAATAATACTCCAGTAAAAGAAAAAGTCCTCTGTTTAGATTTTCACTCGAGTAAAAGTACAAAAGTATTGTTATTAGTATTACTAATGTCCTATTATCATTTTTGTAACAAGACTCTTTATTAATTGACTCATTTTATGTAAAAAGTGACTCTTGGTTACCAATATTTCAATACAGTGTCATTAATTAGTCTGACACTGAGATCTATTAAAAGTATCATAAAGATTAAAACACTGAAGGTAAACTTTGTTCAT
>JAOVVF010032092.1:0-11177 GCA_028565595.1 Duopalatinus emarginatus | reverse complement strand
TATGCTGCAACTGCGAAGTAATTTCCCAGCTGGGATGAATAAAGTACTTCTATTCTATTCTATTCTATTCTATTCTAACAGGGGGAAACACTGTATCTGGAATTAATTGGAAAATACCAACACTATTATGTTGAAACTCAAATTCTATACCTGTTTTTTTTTTTAGTTTTATAGCCCACATAAGTTTAGGAATCAAAAGGAACTTTATTCTTGGGTTGATACGAGGTGTACATTTACAGGTCATAAAGAGTGCACCAGATTGTAAAAATGTCAGGAGATTACATATATACTGACTAAGCAGATTACAGCTTTGTTTAGGAATGACAAAAAAACAACACATATTTTATGAGAGTTAGGAGGTAAAAACTACACACGTCTTATGGATCAGTAAACCCTGTTGATGTATATAGCAGAGTGTCTGGCTAGAGCATAGCTGCACTACAGTAATCTATTCTAGGGGTTATAAATGCATGAATGAGGTTAGATGTTTCTAGGCTGTATTCTAGGCTGTATTCCTGAGATACAAAAAAACAACATTACTAAAATGGGTTTTAAATGATACGCTTCTCAATCATGACACAGAGATCCTTAGCTGTAGTACATAATACAGTCCTGAATTCTTTTAGAACAAGTTTATGTTTATACACATAAACTACTGTAAGTTTGTTTGTCTGTTTGATATGGATAAATAAGAGAGCATTTGTAGCCTTAAAGTAATGCAACATGCAAACTAACTGTTTAGTTAGTAAACAGACACTAAACAGACACAAGCCAAAATACAAATATCAAAATAAATTACAGACACACAGGGTAATAGGAAACACGTGAACTAAATCAAACATGATGACAGAATGAAGACAGAATATAGGTGGGGAAAACACATACCAATAATCTTCGGAAGGGACAGTTGGTGTGATCAGGCGACATGTTGGCTGGCACAGGGGATTCTGGGAACTGGAGTTTAACCCAATCTATGTAGTACATAGTTGTATCCTGCATCAACCAGAATAGCAAATGTACTGTTCTGTGTGTTATTTTAGACTATGCATGATGTTACATACTTAATTTAACAGTTTGTACTGTACATTTTATAGTATTTCATAAAGATTCGCAGGAAATTGCTGTCAAATCAACAATATGTTTCATATTACAGAGAAACATATAGAGTTATTACTCTCCACTGTAATCTTTGGTTGTGAATATTTGTTGTTTTGAATAAACATATAGTGGAAATTATTAACATAATTAATAAATAATTCATGTAATAATACCAATATAGAGTTCTAGTTGAGTCCCTAAACAGTGATGTGCTGAGCCATTCAGACAAACCAGAATCTTCCATTACAGACCGATCCTTGTTTGTGAGATTGGGGATACGGCAGCTGTTTTGTACAGGGAAGGTTTTCTACCTCCCCATCCAGCCAGAGCACATTTGTTATTGGCCTGTTTATTGACGGGTGTAGTGATAAGCCTCCCATCATTGCCTTGCTTAAAAAGCAATCTTTCCTGCAGCAGACATGCCGTTTATTACTCACAACCTCGGCTAATATAATTTTCACCCTCGCAGATGGGCCACTGTCATTTGCCCTTTGTTGCTGGAATGAAAAGTAGGATGACGAGAAGGAGGAAGAGGAAAAGGAGGAAGAGGAAGATTAGAGGAAGTCTAGACTACCACTGAAATTACCTGAACAGAGAGAGAGAGGATGAGAGGGATTGAGACTGAATTTTAAACAACATTTTCTGCATTATTTAACATCAGTGGCATAGCTATGAGACCACAGACATTTAAAAAAAATCAGGGTATGGAACAGAGTTACGTAATCAGATGGATTTTAGGTGACCATGTCTTCCTAGTACCTAGTACTGCATGCTGTTTTCCACCTATTTGTTTAAAATGTTTTAGTTTACACTCAGGGGCTAGATTCTGAAACAGATTTTATTATTGTTACACAGTATCTTGTTAGGTTTGAAGGATCTAAATATCACCTGGTCAGTGTTATATTCCAAGCACATCATCTATTTTTTATTTATTTACTGCAAACATTTGTTTACATATAATTACAGCCACCAAAACGTAGACATTGTGAATCTGTAAATATTTAGATGTGATGTGCACTGTAACTGGTGGTCTTTCGGAAGGACTAGGGTTGCCCACTGCTCCAGGCAAGTATGCTTCCCACCCCCTAGTGTGTGTGTTCACTTGTGTGTTTGTTTCACTGCGCAGATGATTGTAATGCAGGTCAGATTCCTCTGTGTATAAGCGCATTGGTCAGTAAGGATCTAAAATTTTACTGGATATACAGCCAGTGCAACAAAAGTTTTGAAATGGATATCTGGAGAAAGACAATAGATAGTGCTATTAGTTCACTCTTATTATGTGATGATAGTTATTATAGGGTTATTATAGGGGTAGGGTTATTATAGGGTTTTTGATATGTAATTAATATTGAATTACTCTGTCGGTAGCAGTAACTGGGTTTACTAATGCTACTGGTTCAAATTTTAATTTTCTGTGGTTTTAGAAGCAGAATTAAAAATAAAAGGATATTCAGAGAGTGCAGACCTTCAACAAGGCCAAAAGTCCACTCTTTTATAATATTGAAATGTGCAGCTGCAACCACTATACTACATATATGTCTGGATATACTGTAGAGCTATTAGAAAGGGAACAAAGACCTATCACAGTTAACTGCAAAATGGCAGGCATGATTTAAATAAGGAATGGATATAAAGTAAGCCCATATGCGAGCATATCTAACATCAATACAGAGTTACTGTGGATTTACTTGTAGATATATACACATAATATTTGGAGGCAACATGTAAATGATGGTATGAAAACAAAAGGTTTGACAAATGCAGCTCATTCTTCACAGTGTTAACAGAAGTAAAAAAAAATAATATGGAAATCCACTGCCTACGCTGCTGCCTTCCACCACATTTCACTACAGTCAGCCCTGTTGTTGTTCCATAATCCTGCAAACAAGACTGAAAACATAACCTCGTCGGTGAAGCTCGTGACAGATTTTTGTTCTCTTTGGTAGTGTAATGGTGGTCAATAAGACTGCAATGAATCACTGAACTCATTTTTAAACACTAGACACAAAACAGAGAAATCTGTCGTTTGAGACTTCCCTCTGAGGCTTTTACATTATCCTGTGGAATTTTTCTTAAGCTGAGTAATCCTTGGTGTCATCCTGTTACATCATATTTCAGTAATAAGACAAATCTGTCCACTGATACTGCACACATTAGCCATATTTTCTTTTTTGCAATTTAGAGAGGATGTAACATTTATTAAAACAAAACACTGTCTAGAATGAATGCACTATAAATGAATGAATGAATGCACCCTCTTTATTGAGTTAAAGCCATTCCTGTATTAAATTTGCCAGAAATTAAATGGCATGGTAATTGTTCAGACGGTGAACTGTAGCGTAAAACAGAACACAGTAGAATGGTGTATTTTGTTAATTCTTATACTGCCTGTTCCCTCCATGATAAACTAGCCAGACTGCAGTAGTGCCGAACAAAATAATGTACCAAGAAAAAAATAGTTGATGAAGACAGGCAATGAGCAAGCAGGCCAAGGTCTCACCAGTGTTCAGCAAAACACACACACAAAACCTAGCCTGGCTTGGCTTCCTGAGTGTTCTGTGGAGGAGACCACGCAGAGCAAGGGAAATAAACTGCAAATATCCAAAGCCTCTCTTTTTAACTAGAAATTACTTTCCACCTTGGTCTTGACCCTCTGCACCCAATTTCAGATGGATGTAATGAAAAACACTCCTTTCTCATTATTAACGGATTTTGAAGCAAAACAGGTTGGTTACATCAGTACTTCAACTTATTTGGACAGACAGAATTGACAGACCTACATGAAAACATATCTTATCTAATCTTCACAAGGCATTACAATACAAAAAAAAGCCTTAAGACTGGACCAAACTGAATGTGATTACTGCTGTGTTGCTTGCTGGTGGCATCTCATTTTCAACTATTTCTGTAATCCACAGTGTAATATTGAATCATTTTGAACTGATTGTGGACTAAACTGAAGGGGCAGAAAATGTGGTACACACAAGCCAATGCAAAATACATAGGCTGGTGGTTGCTCTAATGGTATAAAGATGTGGAAACATCTTGTTAATCAGAAAAATGGGTAAGGCAAATTGGTTCAAAACCCAGAATGGCCTGCAAAAGACCACATCAAGGGTCCACTCCTCCATAAGAATTTGAGAATATCGTGGATACATTTCTGATCATTAACTATCCATTTGGGGTAAATCTGTTCCCACTTAATTGACTGAACACAAATGGCTTGTCTCTGACTTTCTAAACATTGTCTTGTCAAATTTATACTCATCAAACTCTTTGTTGAAGAAGTGATACCTCTTGTCCTGTGGATGGGGACATTGTAATTCTGGAAGAAACCATTTCTATCGGGTTAGAAATCATCACTTTTCATCATCATCATCATCACTTTTATTTATATAGCGCATTTCTTATGCTCAAGGCCACTTTATAATCAGATGAACAAGAACAGAAACAAGAAGCACACACACTTAAATGAAGGTAGCAGAGGTGCATCAAGAATTCTACACTAATGAATTGACCACCTATCTGAACCTCTGTAAATGAAGCAGCCTTAACAATGTGATCACAAAGTACTGGATGAAAATATAGACGAAGAAGCTCAGCCAGGTAGTGAGGAGCCAAGCCATGCAGTGTTTTGTAAGTTAGGAGAAGAACCTAGAGTATGTGAGGATCCTAGCTGCAGCCTTTTGAACATACTGCAACCCACTGAGAATGTTTCATCACAGCATTAATGTCATCAGTCAGAATGTACACCCAAATCATTGTAGACAAAATGCCTCTAGAGTGTAACAGAGCAAACAGGTTTTCTTTAATTATCACACATTCACAGATACAGTTACTGGAAATGCAGGTGGTTAAAGAGAGAGAGAGAGAGAGAGAGAGAGAGAGAGAGAGAGAGAGAGAATGTAGTGTAAACTATACTACATGCAATGTAGGGGTATGAAATGATATTTACCTTCACTGTAGCAAGCTTTAAGGGACTTCTAGAGAATTGAAACTGAGACTTGGCACACAGAGACATAATTGGGTGTCAGGTATAACTCTGATTAAAAGAGGTGAGAGATGCCCAAAATTATCTAAATGAGAATTTAAAGAGTGTAGACATGAACAAGGTATATGTAATGAAAACCAACCTTTTCACAGGGTATTAGCTTAGAATTTTAAGTGGTTAGCTCAGGGTTTTGAGACACAAGACATAAAACAATGGGAATAATTTGTCTTTAAATGGTAGAATTGGGCTAATGCAAATTTAATACCTGCCCTTTTCTGTATTCATTTGTGTACAAAGGCTTCAATAAATCGCAGTATGGATGATGATGATCCAGAACACATGGAAGACAAGTGCCCAGACTTATCTCTGTCCTGGCACCTAGCTAGTGGAACAAACTCCTCCTGAGTGTTCATACAGCAGAATCAATTGCCTGCCTTCAAGCATCAACTGAAGAGCACCACTTTAAGGAGCACGTAATAGAGCACTAACCCAATTCAGCACCACCTTTACACTTACAGCAGTTATGGCATTTAGTATCTCATTTTCCCCACGGGTTTTACATAGTTCAAAGGTACTTACAGGTTATTGGACTTATAGGCAGGCTTTAGGTTATTTGTAATTGTTTGTATTAGGTATTGTATGGCTCATTGTTGGCAGTATCCTAGCTTCAAGTCCTTTAAATTATGTGTACCGGCCCTAACTTTGGATAGTTAATGATAAAGCATTTTTGTAAGTCGTTCTGGATGAGTGTCTGCTAAATGCCATAAATTATTATTATTATTATTATTATTATTATTATTATTATTATTATTATTATTATTATTATTATTATTGCCATCCTATGCATATACATGACAGCACATAGCAATATAGACATTGCTTATGTGAAAGCTGCAACCCTTTGTAGACCTAGATAGTAAAACCTGTTATCAAACTCTTCTGATATAGTGGATGCTATTATCTGGAGCAACTAACAAAACTTGCAAACTGTTAAAGGTTTAGCAAAATACAAATTATTTAGTGAGTGTCTAAGTATACCTAAAAATGACAGAAATGCTAATTTGTTGTGCTAAATATTACAGCAGTCCAACTGGACATAAATGACAGAATTTTAAGTTAATACACAGTCACAGAACAATGTTCGTCCTATCATCTGGAGATTGTGAGTTCACATCCCAGGGGATGCTAAGTATAGAGACCAGAATTGGTCGTGTTCTCAGGGAGGGAGCCGTCTCTTCCCTGGCATACTGTCTCTCCCATGTCAATCATAGTGATGCTAGAAATTCATGGGTGTTTGTGAGCTCATGCCTATTGAGGTGGACAGAAGCGCTTTCCTTCAAGTGAATTACACCACCCCCTGACGTTGCATGAGCAAGCAGCATGATAAAAAGCAGTGGCTGGTTGCACATGTCTTGGAGGAAGCATGTGATAGCATTCACCCTTCCTGATTGGTAGCTTGTGTATGATTGAAGAGAGAGGCTTAATGGAGGTGGGAATTGGACACAAATAGGGAGCAAATCCAAGGGACCCCCCCCAAAAAAAAAAAACATTAGCTGAAGTGGAACAAAAAATAAAAGACCACATGATTAATGTGTCAGAAACCCTCTGAGGAACAGGGTACTTAAAAAATGCTTAAAATGAGTACATAGTTATACCTACAGCCCAGACACCAAAATAAAAAACAAAAACACACAGTGCATTAGGACATCCTCAGATTAATAGACACGTGTGAGAAAAGAAGCACTTGTCCTCTAAGTTATCATGTCCCAGTGTATGAGTGCCAGATATCAGATCAAGACTCAGCACAGTTTTGGACACAGAAGACAAATTGAATTGAAAGTGAAGTAAAGAGGGTCATCTGTGTCCTCTCTGTCAGCACGTATCAAAATCTTACACATGTCTTATCAACATCCCCAGTGGTCTCACACCAATTTACTCTCTCATATGTCAATGTAACATGGACATGACAAGTCTCATGACATCACAGCTGTCACACATTGTATATAAAAGGTGTTCATGCTTAAAACAAGCCCAGTCATCTTTCCAGTTCACAGCAATTACAGTAGAAGATATCAGGATGTCATATACTTCCTTGGACAGTCCATTTCTCTGCAGTTCTGCTAAAGGACAGTCTGATCCCTGATCTGCATTGCACTTGTGTATTCAGCATCCCTCCCAATATCGAGCCTTTGAACCTCTGCTTTTTATTTATTTATTAACTTCATTAAATGTGCACGGTTTAATTAGGGTTTGACTGGCACGAGGTTTAAAGTGCAAGCCGAGCTTTGAAGACATCAAAAACACATGACTGACACCAGACGTCACATCAAGCATCATCTTTTTTAATAATTTTCTCCAGCCAGTCATTTGTTTTTACAAAGGAATCCCTAAAGCAATTGTTACATCTTTTTGTTTTTGTCATTTTGGTATAATGAAGATGAAAGCACTGCAGTCTGCTTTAAAAGGACCGATGCATCTTCTCACAATAGGGCAGGAAAACAAATAGGTTGTCATGTAAGTGTCCTTGGATAGGACCCTCGGGTATTCAGTGTATTTGGATGTTTTGATCTTATTTATGTCACATCATCCATTTGAACTCTCTAAAAGGTAGAGCATAAAAGCACAAATTACGCTTCTTCCACCAGGCACACAATATTTTAATTATATTATTTATAAAGCAGTGAACCATCGTCAAGAGAAAGTGTCTTTCCCGTATCAGGGGTATCTTTTAGTTAGTGCATTTAAACAGCCACTGGGTATGAAAACCAAAATGTTTAATCATAAACTAAATGCAAAAACCTCACACTAAATTCCAGTGTTCTTGTTAATTATTATTATTATTATTAGTAGTAGTAGTAGTAGTAGTAGTAGTAGTAGTAGTAATATTAAAAGTAGTAGTACTGTTGTTGTTTGTATGTATTGTGATTATTATTAGTAGTAGTAGTAGTATTGTTGTTACTTATTGTTTGTATTTGTTATTATTATCATTATTATTATTATTATTATTATTATTATTATTATTATTATTATTATTATTATTTGCATGAGGAATTGTAGTTAATGTATCTGTATTCTTATATTAGCTCAGAAGAAATGATGTCTGAGCAAGTGAACATATGCATTCTGTATCTAAATACATTATAAATATGTATATGTATTTATAAAATATAAATGCATATACAAATATTTAATATTTAATATTGCTACATTATCAGCTAATATAATTGAATTCAGCCAAAGCTTTTCTGTATTCTTTTCAAGCTTTGTCTTATTGTCTTGGCAGTTCATTTCACTTCTTCTAGATATTAATAATTAAAAAGAATAAAGAAAATCTGCCAGTGGAACTAAATTATTACAAGCTTATCTATTCATACAGTATATTCAAGACATTTTTACTTGGTAAGATGTTATTGTTTGCAGTGTGTTTCTGTGTGGTATATAATGATAGCAGTAGAGAGTGGAGTGCAGATTAAGTGTTTTAATCAGACTGACAGCCACAAAGGGATTAGAGTCCCGGGTTAAAAACTGCTCTAAACTGTGGCTGGAGAACAGCTTACCTAACAGTCCTGTGGGACTGTGTGTGCACTTATGTGTGTTTGTGTGTGTGAGGGAGGGAGAAAGAGTATGTGTGTGTGTGTTTGTGACTGTTAAACGCTAATTCTTTATCAACACTCACTGCGCCAACACACTCACACTGACACACATGACCAGTCCACACTGTAATTCCTGCGTACAAAAGGTTGCTGGTTTGAACCCCTGTACCGACATGACATGAGTGAAGTGCCCTTCAGCAAGGCAGTTAACCCCTTAACTGCTCCCTGGGCACTTTGGATGCCCACCGCTCCGGGCAAGTATGTTCACTAGTGTGTGTTTCAGTGCATGGATGAGTTAAATGCAGAGGTCAGATTCTTCTGTGTGCAATCACAGTAGGTCAATCACTCTTTCTCTATAATAAGAATTCATATATGCCTATAAGTTTCTGGACACCTGACCATCACACTCTAATGTCATTCCAGATGTATTTCCTCATTGCTGTTATTATAACGTCCACTCTACTGGGAAGGCATTATACAGTATATGTGTATAGTATATACGTGTGTACTTTGTGTGATATGTTAATACAGAATGATTTAACCTTGGTCGAGGACAATAACCTTGGATGATATAACCTTGGTTGAGGACTGCCCTATTTTTTAATATGCTGTTAATCCTAATGCAACCTCAATTCAGTTTTTAAAAATTATCAACAATTATCCAAGCTTACAACAGTTTGTGTGTGCAGACGTTCTCATATTCAGATCTCATTGTAGACAGTGAGCATGTGTAAGCTTGTAAACAGTGTCGGGGAGAAGCAGCAGTGAGGAAGTATTGTATATTGTTTGATAAGACAAGGCCCTTTTGTTATTAGCTTCCACTGGGATATGAGAGAGAGGGAATGAGGGGGGGGGGAGCACCGAGAGAGAGACAGAGAGAGAGAGCGGAGGAAAGCGATAGAGAGCTGGCCATTAAGAGACAGTTGTCTTAGATGTATTTGGGGGTTGATTTAGTGCATGCTTTCAATGCAGCATACATTGAAGAGCATTAATAAATGCAAATGTATGTGTATGTGTGTGTGTGTGTGTGTGTGTGTGTGTGTGTGTGTGTGTGTGAGAGAGAGAGACAAAGAGAGAGAGAGAGAGAGAAGGACAGAGCAAGGTCTTCTGAGACTATAAAAAAATGAATGGCCATGATTTCGGTCTCGGTTTTTGTCAAATGCAGTGAATATACGTAAAGATAAAATCCATCATATATATTGAAACACACACACACACACACATACACACACACACACATACACAGTTTTTGTTGTTATTATTGCAAGGATGTTCTACTTACATAATTATTAATGTTCTTCATGGAAACCTGAAAAATGTCCTCCCAAAGTCAAAATATCACATATTCCTATACTTCTTAGATTTCTGGTCCCCACCAAGATATAAACACACACACACACACACACACACGTTGTTCAGTTATGTGCACAAGAGGTGTTTTGCTCTCCTCCCTATGAAAGCTTTAGCCCATAAACAGTTTGGTTATGTCTCTGGTGGAATGAGAAACGTTGACAGTATGACAGGGTGCATCAATTATTAAGGCCTCAGAAGAGTCATGAGCTATCAGCGTGTTTGGTAACTCAGTGCTCAGACGCGTGTCACAAACCCATCACCTGGGACGTGTTCTGAAAGAAATTAGGTTTGTCCAGCAGGAGAATAAAATATATACACCTTGTTCCTGTGTATCAGCATTCAGTTTCACTGAGACGAAGCATCAAGACATTTGGTCACACTTTCAGTCCTGAAATGTTTGTGTTTTGTCCAACACACCTGACTAGTCATTATCAAGCCCTTCATGTGCTGAGTCACGTGTACTGGATCAGGGAAGGCCACGAAGTCTACATCCCTGTTGCTAGTGTGAATATTTTATGTGGTATCAGAATTACTGATATGAGTATGAATATAAGTTTCCAACTTAAACGTCACCGCCAAACATCTCTACCTCTTGTAAATGTCAACTTTAAAGGGGACATATTAAAAACAACACAGGATGCAACTGTAACAAGTGAAATTTCCTACTGGGATCAATAAAGTACTTCTGATTCTGATTCTGATTTTTCAGTTCTAGGGAAAAAAAGACAACCCAGTCAGATTTGTGTGAACTGCCTAGATGAAAAAGCACAGAATTCAAAAAGCTGTTGAAATTTAGCATTCTTTGTGAAGTCCCTCTGGGCCCCATTAGAATAATATTGCTCTGCCATCTAAATAACTCCTAGTATACTTACTGAGCAAGTATCTCCACCCACATCTTGATAATAACATTCATGAAGGGTCACCTTTATTTTTTTTGTTTATTTGTAGTGAGCCTCAGATGCTTCAGTATTAAGTCAGAGGAAAATGTCGTGCTGTTGGGTGAACAGAACAACACACATTATTACATCGGTTCCCATCCTCAGATGACAGGACAGCTTGTTTGTTTGTACAGTGCATCCGGAAAGTATTCACAGCGCTTCACTTTTTCCACATTTTGTTACGTTACAGCCTTATTCCAAATT
>JAOVVF010032091.1:0-11177 GCA_028565595.1 Duopalatinus emarginatus | reverse complement strand
AAAAGCAGGAAAGGCTTACATTATTATTAACAGCCATGGATGGAGGGGAACCGGTTCTGTCTGGTACTGTACAGATTCACGTTACTGTTTTAGATGCTAATGATAACGCTCCTGTCTTTACCCAAAAAACATATAAAGCCTCAATCATTGAAAACTCACCTTTAGGCACTAAACTTATAACAGTAAGTGCAACTGATGCTGATGAGGGAACAAACGGCCAGGTCACATATTACATTTCAAGCACAGATAAGAGAGTGAAAAATATATTTACTATAAATCAAAATAATGGCGAAATAACTCTGAATGAGCAGATTGATTATGAAAAAACAAGCAATTTTCAACTTGATATTGAAGCGAAGGATCAAGGACGTCTTTCTGATTCCTGTAAAATAATTATTGACGTTTTAGATATTAATGATAATAAACCAGCTATCACTATTCTCTCCATGTCTAGCTCTATATCAGAAGAGTCCCCATCTGGTACAGTTATAGCAATGATGAAAGTAAATGATCCAGATTCGGGTGCAAATGGACAAATTCACTGCACTGTAAGTGAAAATATCCCATTTATTTCAACATCTTCGTCAAACAATTTCTTTAGTTTGAAAACAGATCAAGAAATGGATAGAGAGACAGAGGCTGAGTATAACATCACTGTGACTTGCTCTGATGAGGGAGCTCCCTCACTCTCCAGCAGCACTTCACTTCAATTACATATATCAGATGTAAATGACAATGTGCCTGTTTTTACGAAAAATAATTATGAGGCCTATGTTGTGGAGAACAACACACCAGGACTCTCTATATTCACAGTGAAGGCAAATGATGCAGACTCAAACCAAAATGCTCGAGTTTCTTATATTTTAGAAGACAGCACCGTCAACGGAGTTCCTATATCTTCATATGTGTCAGTCAGTCCTGATAGTGGAGTCATTAATGCTGCACGCTCTTTTGACTATGAGCAGTTAAAGAACTTCCATTTCCACATCCGAGCACAGGATGGAGGCTCCCCTCCACTCAGTAGTGACGTGATGGTAAAAATTACAATCCAAGATCAGAATGATAATGCTCCTCAGGTTCTTTACCCAGTAAACACTGGTAGCTCTGTGGTGGCTGAGATTGTGCCTCGCTCAGCTGATGTTGGTTATTTGGTCACTAAAGTTGTGGCTGTTGATGTGGACTCTGGACAGAATGCCTGGCTCTCATACAAACTCCAGAAAGCCACAGACAGGGCACTGTTTGAAGTGGGAGCACAGAATGGAGAGATACGAACTGTGCGCCAAGTCACTGATAAAGATGCTGTGAAACAAAAGCTCACTATATTTGTGGAGGATAACGGACAGCCATCTCGCTCAGCAGTAGTTACAGTTAATGTAGCTGTAGCAGACACTTTCCCTGAAATGCTGTCAGAGTTCCCTGAATTTTTGAACAAGCAATATAATGATGATCTTACTTTTTATTTAGTTTTAGCGTTAGCTGCTGTTTCTTTTCTTTTTATAACAACTGTTGTAGTTATAATATCAGTAAAGATCTACAGGTGGAGGCAATCGCGCCTCTTCTATCAGTCCAATCTCCCAGTTATTCCATACTATCCACCCGGTTACACAGACACAGGAGTTACTGGAACTCTGCCACACATGTATAATTATGATGCTTGTATGACGACTGACTCACGGAAGAGTGACTGTAAATATTCCACACTTGGAGGACAAAGTGTTTTACTGATGGACCCGAGTTATATGAAAAGAAATGTTCTTTTAGAAGATCCTGATTCACCTGAAATGGTAAGGGTTTGTTTTTGTATATTGCCACTCACACACTACCCATCACACTGTAAAAAAATCCTGTTAAATTACGGTGGATCTTCAACAATATCTTACTGTATTTTATAAAAAACGTAAAATACCACTAAATAAACATATCTTGCATGTTAATTAACAGTAATGTGGCCAGTTCACAGGTAACAGTAGATACCTGTTAATTTATCAGCCTAGTACAGTATTTTCTGTCAAGCTGTGAAAATACGTGACACCTTTACAAAAAAATTTACATGGTACTGCATGATTGTAGGTTAAGGTTTATGTTAGTATTATAAACTTTTTTTTAGCTGTGTAAAAGGCTTATACTCATTTTGAGTAAAAAAAAAACAAAAAACGTGTTGTTGCAGAATTTGATGTGATGGGGTGAGCTGAATCATTTGACCGCTACTTTTCGTTTACGTTTGCCACTGTTTGCACACTTTTCTTGTCTCTGTGCTCTGTGGACTGTCTTGAGGTGAATTTGAATTTGCTAATGTTGCTTATCTTCTGATATGGCCAGTGTCTGGGATTGTTTTTTTTTCTGCATAATTATTCAACTTTTAATATTTCAGATGTTGATATGTCTTTTTGATTAAGTTACTAAATTAGCAAAGAAGCTCTCATTCTTTATTTAACATTTTCATCAGTTTAAAACAGTGTAAGTTTAGCCCACCAGTTGTGCAACCATTGTATAAATTATTTCTGAAAATAAGGTATTGCATCCTTAGACTCAGTTTTAGTAGTCAAAAATCACAATTAATATACGGTAAAATTACAATTTGCGCACTGTATAATTTCCACAAAATAGATATTCAATATACAGTAAAATGCTGTAAAAAATAAATTACAGTAAATAAACTGTAAAACAACAGTAAAATGCTGGCGTCTCTTCTGTCAGGATTTTACTATTCATTTACAGTGATTTTTTTTTTTACAGTGTATGTATAGTGTATAGAAACAGCATATGTCCAGGCGTGCTTAAAATAGAAAAGCTATGTGTGCCCACGTTTACTGGTACTTGTTTGTTTAATCCGGCTAGATTTTAAATTATTTGTTGCAAAATCTTAATCTACATTTTCTTGTATGCTGTAGTGTAATAATTTTCACAACGAACTTGTACAGACGATCTTATTTCACAAATATATTTGTTAATTATACTATAATAAGACATACTTTAGGATGTTGACTATATTTCTTTTTTTTTTCTTGAAGTAGCTTGTGTAATGTGTCAATCGCGTTGCTTCATTAATGGCAATGTTTTGCTTGTCTGACAGATATTGTCCAGAAAATAGTTATTGAATTATGTTGTTTTATTGATTTGTTAATTTAATGATTAATGGGCAAAAGTGTGCTTGGCAAAAATTAAGAAGACGTTAAAAAAAGGAGGTAAATGTAGAAGGATTTTTTCTGTTTTAATCTAATGCAGCACAAATCAGGATTCCGTCATCATATTCATTAATACACAAACAATAGCGAACTGAATTTCGTAAATCTTAAAAAATCTTATTGCAATACTTGCTTTTGACTCAAAGGGCCGCTGTGCATCAACAAAGCTTCAGTTTTGAGCGGTTTTGTCTCACACCCTTTCACAGCAACCCCTGGACTAGAGAGACAGAAAGGATTTTGTTTAGTATAGTATTTACACGCGTCGTGTTAAGGATATATTTTATTTGTATTTTCTAAAACCTGTCCGCGGGCGTCTGGTGGACGTACATTTGATGTGAGGAAACTGAAATTGGATGGCATTGTTTTTTGTGGGGATCTAAGGCGTCACAGAGAAAATGGCAGTGATGTGGCACACGGTATTGTTTTTTATTCTCCTTTCTTCTCGGTCTGTGCTCGGGCAGGTCAGCTACTCCATACCGGAAGAAATGCCAAAAGGTTCAGTGGTTGGAAATATTGCTCAGGATTTGGGTTTGGGTGTGAAACGGCTAAATTCTGGAAAAGCACGAGTTCATACGGTGGACAGCACGGAATATATTGCGCTGAATAAAGAGCAAGGATTGCTTCTTATTAAAGAAAAAATCGACCGAGAGTCGCTTTGCGCAACAAAATCTCCGTGTGCTTTACATATTCAGATGATTCTTGAAAACCCGATGGAACTGTATACGATAACTATTGAAATCACGGATATCAATGATAATGCGCCCCTTTTCCAGACGGAGGAAATCAGGATTGAAATAAACGAGGCTGCACTGCCGGGAGCGAGATTCATGTTAGAGAGAGCAATGGATGCTGACGTCGGTACAAATAACCTTCAGAGCTACTCACTTAAACCAACAGATCATTTTGTATTAGAACTGGAAACCCATAGTGAAGGGGGTAAAAATGTTGAAATGGTTTTACAAAAACCACTCGACAGAGAAAAGCAGGAAAGGCTTACATTATTATTAACAGCCATGGATGGAGGGGAACCGGTTCTGTCTGGTACTGTACAGATTCACGTTACTGTTTTAGATGTTAATGATAACGCTCCTGTCTTTACCCAAAAAACATATAAAGCCTCAATAATTGAAAACTCACCAAAAGGCACTATATTAACAGCAGTGAGTGCATCTGATGCTGACGAAGGAACAAGTGGACAGGTGACATATTACATTTCCAGCACAGATAAAAGTGTTAAAGATGTGTTTATCATAAATGAAAAAAATGGTCAAATAACACTAAAAGGACAAATTGACTATGAAACGAAAAGCCATTATCAACTTGACATTCAAGCCAAGGACCAAGGTGGTCTCTTCGACACATGTAAGATAATTGTTGATGTCTTGGATATAAACGACAACAAACCAACTCTTACTATTTTATCCATGGCCAGTTCGATAACCGAAAACGCTCTTCCAGGCACTACTGTTGCAATGATTAATGTAAATGATCCGGAGTCAGAAGCAAATGGCAAAGTTCACTGTGAAATCAATGATAACATTCCATTTTCTATCACATCTCCATCTAACACTGTTTTTGCCTTGTGCACAGATCAGGAATTGGATAGAGAGACAGAAGCTGAGTATAATATCACTGTGACCTGCTCTGATGAGGGAGTTCCCTCACTCTCCAGCAGCACTTCTCTCCATTTACACATATCAGATGTAAATGACAATGCACCCGTTTTTCTGAAAAATAATTACGAGGCCTATGTGGTTGAGAATAACACACCAGGTTTCTCTATATTCACAGTGAAGGCAAATGACGCAGACTCCAACCAAAATGCTCGAGTTTCCTATATTTTAGAAGACAGTGGTGTCAATGGAGTTCCTATATCTTCATATGTGTCAGTTAGTCCTGATAATGGAGTCATTACTGCTGTGCGCTCGTTCGACTATGAGCAGTTAAAAGACTTCCATTTTTACATCAGAGCCCAGGACGGAGGCTCACCTCCACTCAGTAGTAGCGTGACAGTAAAAATTACAATCCAGGATCAGAATGACAACGCTCCTCAGGTTCTCTACCCAGTACACACTGGTAGCTCTGTGGTGGCTGAGATTGTGCCTCGTTCAGCAGACGTTGGTTATTTGGTCACTAAGGTGGTGGCTGTTGATGTGGACTCTGGACAGAATGCCTGGCTCTCATACAAACTCCAGAAAGCCACAGACAGGGTGTTGTTTGAGGTGGGAGCACAGAATGGAGAGATACGAACTGTGCGCCAAGTCACTGATAAAGATGCTGTAAAACAAAAGCTCACTATAGTTGTGGAGGACAACGGACAGCCATCTCGCTCAGCTGTAGTCAATATAAATGTAGCTGTAGCAGACACTTTCCCAGAAGTACTTGAAGAATTCACAGACTTTACACATAAACAATATAATGATGATGTAACCTTTTATTTAGTTTTAGCATTAGCTTCTGTTTCTTTTCTTTTCATTACAACTGTAGTAGTTATAATATCAGTAAAGATCTACAGGTGGAGACAATCGCGCCTCTTCTATCAGTCTAGTCTCCCAGTTATTCCATACTATCATCCCGGTTACGCAGACACTGGAGTTTCTGGAACTCTGCCACACATGTATAATTATGATGCTTGTATGACCACTGACTCACGGAAGAGTGATTGTAAATATTCTACACTTGGAGGACAAAGTGTTTTAGTGATGGACCCAAGTTTTACGGAAACTATGCAACATGCAATGAAGCAAAATATCCATCTGGATAAGGCTAATTCTCCTGAAATGGTAAGAGATTGTTTATAGCTTTGATACTTCATTCAAACATTGGCATCCTCTTGTGTAAATGTAGGTTACATTTATTAAGTGATGTTGATTTCTTCTCACAACACAAATACATTTGTTCATCACATAGTATTAGTCTGTAGTTAAAAATATAGAAATTGTTATATAAAAAAGTATTGTTATATATTTTATTGTTATCCTATCCAGAAAAATATTATCAAGCATCAGATAATTTTACAGGTGAGCCATTTATTACAACCCCAAAACACACACTCCATCTAATATTTTACATTTGACATTATATGTCATTGTTTGTTCCCCTTTTTTTAAAAATCATTACAGTATTGATTGTTGTGTGTTACTAAATATACTGACCACAGCATGCTTGTACAGCACAGTTTAGGACTGTAAGAGATGAGGACTACTTCTTGTACTGGGGCACACACAGTATTTAGAGGTGCACGGCTGTACCGCTATGCTCAAACGGGCACCTAATAAAAAGCCTCTTACACACTAAATAAATAAAGCAATTTATACTAAGATGAGCATTACTATGCCAGAGATGATAAATAAAGATGTAAACTAAATTTACTGCTTATTTTGTCCCTCATCATGTGCACTAAAATTACCAATATTAACAGGAGAAACAATTATTTAACGTACATTTGAAAAAATAGTCTGATTTAAAGGCAATGCAACCTGGCATGGGTTACTTTTTGAGTGCTTTTTGAGGCCTAGCACATTAATAGCTGTTGGTAAAGCTCCATATTAACCACCACATCACCTGCACTTTACCTTTATTGCTCTGTTAAAATTAGGTTACTTTCAGTTCAGTCCTGTAACTACAGCCACATTAAAGCCCAGTCACTTGCACTGTACGACTCTATTCTAGTCATGTTTAGTCTTATAATGCAGTGGAAAGTGCCATAATTTGCCTTAAGTAGTCCAATGAGTCTCATCCAGGCCTGAATTTACTGGGGGGAAAACATGAGATTTCGATTCAGTTTCGATTTAGTGTTGACTTGAGTAACAAGAACTATTACACATAGCTGTCACAGCTCATTACGCTACTTGGTAACTTCAAACAAGAATACTAGAGTCTGTGCTAGTACTTGACACAACCCTACACCGCAGCTTTCACCTTTTTTATTGTTGCCTGTTGACTTTGTAATTAAACTGGAAGTAACGGAGGCAGCAGCAGTAAATTCACATATCCCGAATCTACAACAATAAAGTAATACAAAGACAGCCATTTGTGAATCTAGCTAACTTATCTAGGTGGCAAGCTAATGCAAGCCTTACCCAGTTCAATGTGCTCATAAGCACCTACATCAGTGCACAAAAAAAAACCACACCATTTTCAGTTACCTTGTTAAACAGCAAGAGACACCTCTTGTGAGTTTCTAAAAGGAACTAAATGAATGACTTGTTCAGATAAGAGATATTTATCTTGCACATGGGCCAGTCTCACAAGCAAAATGTGCAGAACAATAGGGCACAAGCTAAAAAAACAAAAAAAAAACAAAAAAAAACCAAATGTTACTATAAGTGTTTATCATCTGTGAACTGTGCATAAATGTATAAAACCATGTTTTTTCACTAAACTGGTAAATATACTTTATTTTTGCTTTAGACGTAACTTATTTATGGGTCACAGAAATGACAGAAAATGACACCTCATCTGCAAGAGGAAAATCTGGAAAACTGTTGATGTATTGGATGTCATAACGTCAGACACACACACAAAAAAACAAAACATAATAGATGTGCTCTTATTTAAGAACCTAAAAAATAGAACAAGTAAACAGGGCGAATCTTTTTCAAATTTATATATTCCACAAATGTACACTGTCATTACTAAAGCAAAAAGCTAAATGGGACTCCACAAAACATTACATTATTTCAACTACAAAACAGTGCAGTATTATGTGTATAGAACAAAGGTGGATACAGACATGAAAGCATTATGTTTAATAAAGCTCAAACACTAAATACTGTAGGAACTGAGTTAATCATAAGATGGCAAGGCATATACATGGTAAACCAAAATCTAAAGAAAAACAAAAAATGAAGAGAACCACAGCGACTAAATACATGGAGCTAAATTAACTGAAACTAGGTGCAGGCTAGTCTGATCTGACAGATGAAACAGAGAGTTGACGTGCTGGGGCAGCTGTGTATTGTAGTCTTGACCAGGTGCATGCCTAGACTGTGAGGAGACCCGGGGCTTAGCCTTAGAAAAAAAGTTGCTCTATTAAATTTTTACCAAATGTTTGTAAAATCAAATCCAGCAAATTCAAGAACACAGGGCATTTTTACCACATACAGAAAAAAACAGTACTTTACATTTGTGCTAAATACACACACACAAAAATATTTTACATGTTACTGTTTTAACAGGTACTTTCTGATCATTTAAATGAGCCAATAGTAGTACATACCAATACCGACATTATGATCAGACATTTCAAAAAGTATTAGTGTAGAGGCCTTTAAACTGACATGCAAGATGACAAACTTTCTTATCATAGCAAATTCTGTCTCATGTTACACAAATGCAGCTTAAAAATGGCACAAAACATATGATCTTACCTTCCTACTTAAAAGGATATAAAGGGTAGCGTCTTTGATGCAATCTGTCAAAACGACCAACAATGGCTTCCTCTTCAATGTTTTCAAGCATCTGCCTTTCTATAGAGAGGAGTCTAAGTCTTTAAGACATGTTTGTCCCATTGTCCTCTGGACCCATGTATGCAAGCGCTTGAGAGCGCTAAAAGAGAGCTAGCTCACTGCTACAGCTGCTGGTATAGTTAAAGCAACCTGTGCAGTCTGTCTTAAAAATGGGAACATCAGGGTATCCAGCAATTTGTAGACTGCTTGAGTGCCTGGAATTGTCTCAATCTGATTTTTATTTGAAAAAAAAAAAATCTCTACTGCTACTTCTGCTGAATGTAAATTGATTTTATAGTGTGTTGCCAGTTCTTTGAATTATTGATGACACATGAACTTATTTGACTAAGGGTTGCAGGCTTGTATTCCATTCATTAACGTAGAGTTGATGCCAGAAAATCGTTGGTCAAGTTCATTGAGTAAGCGGTATAGGCAAAGGAGGAAATGTTGCATTTTGTAATGTCCCACTGTACATTCCACAAGATTCCACAGCAAAGCCTCCAATTGCTTTCTGCTGCTTTCTTCTTGGCTCGGATGTATTGTCTATGTTGTTTTCCTTGTAGAACACGCTAGCCTCCTTTTAAAGTTGCTCTGCCATATCAGTAGATCACTTGCCTTTCAAAGTGTTGTGTACAGCCTCTTTAAAGACAGCAGCTTTGGTGAGATTGCACTGCTCACCCTGAAGGAAATGGTGAAATCCCTCTGGGATCTGAAGAATGTTTCAAACATGATGAATAGTTGTACAGTTGAAAATTTGTAAAGTTTTGCAAGAAGGCCAACGGCTATGTACCTTCATACTTCACAAGCAATTAACATTGGCAGGAAAATTGGTAATAATGAATTTCACTGTATTTCACATGACTATCACTAATACTAGCACTAATGCCACTGGGTGCAACTCAGATTTTCTTGGATGCTGACAAATTTCTGATGATTTTTCAGTGATCCAGTAAAGAAATGTATAAAAGCTTTCAAGAATGTCAAGGTATGGCTTCTCGAGTATGTCTGAGAACAAAAAGTTTGTGTGCATAACAGTGTATGTTTAGTGCCTCTGGGTGTTTGATCTAAATTTGAGCTAGTCTGTGCTAGACAGAGAACATCTTTGATCCCAGGTCTTCTTAAGGTATATTTTTAAGACTCTCTGATCTCTCTGGTCTCATGTTCTGCATGGCCTCGAAATACAATCCCCTGTTTTGCCAGAAAGGCAGCTACTGCAACAATATGTTTAAATATGTTCCTGTCTCCAAATTTGCTTAATCACATCTCCATGTACCTTACAACTTTTAAAAGAGGCCCATGCTCTCATGCTCTCTCTGTGTGTTTATCATTTTTCAAGCTGTCTAAAGATATCCACTGCCCTCTTCCAGTTTTTAACACCAGAACCTACCAAACCGTCCATTTTAGACCTACCAGTACCTGACATCTTGTCAAACTGCCTACATGCAAAACAGAAAGAAACGTCTTTACTAACTGAATATTCCAGCCAGTTGTATTTCTGAAACCAATTATTTTTAATCTGTTTTGGAGTACAATTTTTACTTTTCGATATTGCATTAATGGTTGACATGAGCCACCCTCTTTTGTCCCCAAGTCATCTTCATCAGTGTTCACATCTGCTCTGCTGTCTTCTCCATCCTGCCTCTCTGTTACTGATGCTGCTGCTCTGCTCTGTGCTCCATCCTGCCTTGCTACTTCCTGCCTGTCTTGGCATCCCAGTTTACTGAAAAAAGTCAACCTAGAAAATACTGTATATATTAACTTTTATGTATATATGAATGAAGAACAATATGAATAAGATGCATATGCAAATTTATGTAAAGTTATGTAAAGCTAGCATTATCCTGTTTACTTTTTTCTCTTGCCAGTCTGTATTCACTATTAAATCTTCTTCCACTATTACCCACATCCTTTAAGTGTGATTAACGTTAAATATGTCCTCTACTGCCATCTATCTGGTTGGCCGTGATGGCTAATTTAACTTTATTCCAGTTTGAGGTGGTATTTTCAAGAGCATCATCATAAATACTCAATCACTTTAAACCTCACAGCAACCTACTCTTTACCAGAAAAGGAAACAAATAATGAGTTTGCTGGATGTTTGCATGTGCGCGCTTAGCTCACTGCGTTTTGCACTTCAGGTTGCTGTGAAATTCACCTGGTTGTTAGGGGCGATTCTCATTAAAATGCACTAAAATGCACTGAATTTCGCATGTAAAAATTCGTGAAAAAAACCCAAAACTAAACAAAACATTGTGACTGGATCTTCATAATGCAAATTAGGTATCAGAACACACCCGGGGCTAATAAAAAAAGACACGAGGCCGTAGCCAGAGCCTGGTCCTGACATTTAGACATTTTCAGAACCATTTGCTCTGGACAGCGACACAACTCCCCATAGAAAGTTCAGCCTAACGTGTGTTTGGCTGTCTAATATTTGTATCAGGTGATGCGGGTATAGCTAGTTTTTCTCTTCTCTTCTCTTCTCTTCTCTTCTCTTCTCTTCTCTTCTCTTCTCTTCTCTTCTCTTCTCTTCTCTCTTCTT
>JAOVVF010032085.1:0-11194 GCA_028565595.1 Duopalatinus emarginatus | reverse complement strand
GGAGGGAGAGAGAGAATAACTCATTAAACTGCTCTTTAATTTTTAAACATAAGCAAAGGATCTTAGTGAGTTGAATAATCAGCCTTATTTGTGTTCGATGCCCTGAAATGCATACTGTCACCAAACTGGCACAGCCTCATTAGTGGCCTATTCATCAATTCACCAAAAAAAAAAACACTGCGGCCATTTGTTTCTTTTCATGTATGAACCCTGTGTCATTGACCTGTGATATTGACATACTTGCATTTAGTTCTGTAGTCTCTTTTTTAAGAAATTAATGTAAAATTCACCTTTATGAGGCAAAATACATTTCAAAGTAATATCAAAATAATATCCAGACACATTGTTTTTTTCCACCAGAAAGTTTAGCTGATTTTCAGTAAAACATGATCAAAATACATTGTGTGTTGAACCTGTTTACAGGAGATCCTTCCAACGTATTTCTTTTTTCATGGTTTGCCCTTTCTTTTAATAATGCTGTACTTCATTATTAATTATTAAAATAACAGGCAGGCAGTTTGTTAAACATTAACAACTGCATTTCAGTGTGTGTATATATATATATGTGTGTGTGTGTGTGTGTCTGAGAGAGAGAGAGAGAGAGAGAGAGAGAGAGAGAGAGAGAGAGATGCATTTGTAATAAGCTAATTACACAATTTTTTTTACATGATATTTTTTTATTGTGGTTTTAAGTGCCTTGGCCAAGTGGCTGACATCAGAGCCACTAAAACATTATGATTCAGTAGTTTTAACAGCACATCCCAGCTCCTTTCATAATATCTTTAGTTTTCCAAAAAAAATATATAAAGATCAGTTTTTTCCTGCATCTTTGTCCTGTGAAAAATGTGATTCTGATTTAATATAGTGAAGTAGTTGTTTCTGAATGTTGGACGTAGGTAGAACATTTTGTGTTAAATTTACAGTGGGCTTGTTTTATCAAGCTAGAATAACAAAAGCTCAAGTGTAGCAATTTTATATTAGATATGTTTATGTTTGGCTGGAAAAACAGGATTTTGATCAAAAGTTTGACCAAGATTTTATTTTAAGGGAAGCCAAAAAAATGTACACTACATGACCATCACACCTGTGCTCAACATGTGCTTGTTGAGCATTCACTACTGTAACAGCCTCTGCTCCTCTAAAAAACAGCTTTCTGCTATATTTCAGCATGGCTTTGGGCATTTGCTTATTCAGCCACAAGAGTATTAGTGAGTGAGGCACTAATGTTGGATAAGGGGGTCTGGGGTTCAGTCTGGTTTCCAGGTCATCCCAAAGGTGCTCAGTGGGGTTGAGGTCAGGGTTTTGTGCAAGCAATTCAAGTTTTCCCCCTGCAAACTTGGCAAACCATATCTTTATGGACCTTGATTTGTCATACTGGAAAAGGTTTGGGCCACTTAGTTCCTCTGAAAGGAAATGTTAATGCTACAGAAATCAAAGATAGTTTAAACAATTGTGTGCTACAAACACTGTGGCAACATTCTGGGTAGGCACACATATGCCTGTGTGGGCCAAATTTCAGTATACCTTGGGCCATTTACTGTAATTTTACAAAAACCATATGTTTTTTTGTTCTTATTTAGGCTACCTTTCTGCTCATATCATGTTAGGTAAGCGGCCAGTATAGCTAACTCTCTGGTTAATAGCCAAGCTGTCTGAAAATGTCAAAAAACCTGCTGGATAAATGTGATTTTCTTACACTGTCAATGTCAGGGTTTGATCAGTCTGTTAGATAGCTACATGTACTTGAAATGGGTCATAAGCCTAAGACTGTAAGAAGATACCAGCTGGTAAAATGACTGTAGTGCTTCTGCACCACATGTATTTTAGTTCAGGAAAATGTTTAGATTGAAACGTTTATAGAGGAAAATTTCATACTTTTCCCATGCAACTAAATGTACTGTATATCAGAATCAGGTTTATTTCACCGAGTATGTTTACACACACAAAGAATTTGGTTCCAGTAGTTGGTGTCTCTCTGGGCACAGTAATAAAAAGAAGTAGTGTACATTTAATTTGAGACAATATACAATTTACAAACAATATACAGACCATGTACCTAAGGTGCAGGAGTGCAAACTGTAGTATAACAGTAGTATAAACAGTAATGTGCAACATGTTTGGGAATGAATTGGGTGCTGATCAGTTATTTACGAACATGATGGCACATGGAAAGTCTGGTATAGCCTTGCAGTATTACATGGTGTACAGTGCAGATAATTTTATCAAAAATAAGTTTTTCCAGAACGCTGGTTTTGTACTACTCCATAGTGTAAGATATAATTGCATGACTGGACTGGAATCATTTCCAGATCATTTCCGTGCTAATAATAAGATAATTTACATAAACACAGTTGAGTATTTGACATCCATATTTACTTCATATTTGCAAGGATCGCTTAACATGTTAGAAAAGAAAGGAAAGGAAATCTTTTTCTGTATTTAGGGGCATTTTAGGTGTATTTGCTATCTTGCATTCATATTCAAGAAAATGACTATTTCAAGACATTTGCTTTTATTTGCATACTCACTCTTCACTGATGGGCTTCTCATTCACTAAACACTAAACTTTACTACAAACAACTCATACAAAGCCTTTTGGACATAGCCATCAACTAGATTCCTCTATAAAACAATACTACACACATAGAACATATATTAAATTCAGTTCAGTTAATTTCTTTTCAGTTTTATTTATATAGCTGCCATACATGTGTGGGTTGTGGGGACAATGAGGAAATGGGAGGCAGGTTTGGGGCCATTTTGCTCCATTTTTCAGTGAGTGCTTTTCAGTGCTCAGCTCAGCTCAGCTCTCACTGATGGTTCCCGTCACTCTCTCCATTTATCTCACTGAAATGCAGTGTAAGTCATCTGGATAAGAACGTCTGCTAAAAGCCATGAATGTAAATGTAAACTATTAACAGAAGCACACCCATCCTTAAAACTCATTCCCATGATTCTGCACCATTCACAATCTAATACTCAGCTATGCCCATTTCTTCACTGTAGCAATTTCAATAATGGATATGATCACAAAACAACTCTACCAAAATATGCAAATGGATTTATACTGACATGACAATGGGAAAGAAAAACTTTCTGATATGATATGAAAAAGAAATCCTAAAAAGGGATCCCATCCTGTTTTGGGTAACACCAGATTATTATAATGTGATTATGGATCATTACTCCTCCACACCTGTACACCACAGCATCAAACAGTACAACAATAAAACATTACATCCATGACAGTTTTTAATTATTACAGAAATTACAACGATTAAAATTCTATGATTATAGAAGAAAATGTATATATAGTTTAATAATGTAAAAAGTCTTTCTCTATTTTCCAAAGAGAACCTGGATTTCATAAAAATAAGGAAAACAAATATTCTTCTCATGATGACAATTCCATTTTCAGAATTGCATTTACTCTCAGTTATTTCTAAGATCAGGATTATGTCATTCATGTCATTACACTGATGTAATGTTAGACCTAATAAAGAACTTTTCACGTCTGTTCTTAAAAAAGAAATTGCCAGAATTTCAATAGCACATCGATATAGAAGAATGGAGTTGCATAACTGTCTTCCACAAAAGCAATGACTTTAAGAAATCTGTACTGTACTGTTCATTCACAAAATATTAATTGATTTCTACAGTAAGGATTCTTATGATTCTTATATTAAAACCCATTCCATCTGAGAGAGTTAACAGGAAATCTGTAAACACATTTTTGTATAAACATGTTGTTCACTTTGCTTCTATATAGATATTACAAGTGTTTCACACCTTTTTAAAAGTGTACGTAGAAACAGTAAAGATGACACAGGTACAGACATGCAGGGGAAAAAACCTTAAAAGTCCACTTTATTGGTACAAATCATTAGTATCATAAGTAAAAATCAAGTAGATGATTGTTGGCCTACTATAAGGAGTTTTATTTTTGTGACAGTAGGGAAAGTTACTTGCAGTCTTTTTACTTTTTCAAAACTTTTCTATTCTAGGTTGCAGAATATCAGTAAGCTTTAGTTACTGACAAAAACCTTTTGAAAATAAAAACAAATGATGGACATGGCATTTAGATATGGCACTGTTGTCTGTGGTTTGTGAAGAGGGACAACAACAGCGAATGCTTCCCAAGCCATTGTTTAATATCCTTTCAGGACGTTATTTACCTGGATCTTGACTCTTTAGGAGGTCTAAGCTTTTTGCACAGCTCACAGCTCACACAGTGTTCTCATCAAAGATGTAGTGAGTGCACCACAAGACACTGTGACAGATGATCTCTTCAGTGATCGATAGATAGATTCAACTTTATTGTCATTGCTCAGTACAAGGCAACGAAATGCAGTTTTGTTATAGTAGACTGATGGAACTGCGTGCCCTAGCGCATCATATAATTAATATACCAAAAAGCCACAGAGTCACAGAGGTTGAAAACGTGTTGATTCATCAAACGTCAGGATTTTTCATCCTGAGTAATAAACAGTTTGGCACAAATCAGTGCAGTCAACAAGAAATGATCTTTGTTCAATCAGTTTTTATTTTGCTGACAAAAATAAAGATTAAAGATACTTGTCAACAAGCATGATTCACTGACTAATCAAATGATAGGAATAATCATCAATAATCTTCTAATTCTTCAAAGTATGTGCTAAAGAATAACGACTCAACAAATATAATTCACCAAACAAAAAAAATAACAACCTCTGCATAACTGGGAGACTGGACAGTTCTCCTTTATATTTCATTAGAGGATGACATTAGAGACATCGTGCTAGATAAACTTCAGACTAAGTATGTATGTTGACTCAAGGTAACATTAGCAAACTTTTGCCTACAGTGTTATTTTGTAAATTCAAAACCTAGATTTCTTCTGCATACTGAATACAGACACACATCAACCTCATAGTTAAACACATACACTGTCTCTGAAGAGTGCAAGTGTGTGAAATCAACATTACTGTTCATTAACTTGTGAACACCAGAAAACACTCTAAGGTTAATACATAGTCATAAACAAGAACGTAAGCATGGGTCAGAACCAGGAGAAATACAAACTGAGGAACTAGGGAAATCAGCCAAGCAAGGCTAATGAACACATGATAACATCAGTGAAACTCTGCCAAGAATCTTAGACAGAACATAAATGGGCAAACTGATAAAGAACTAATACCATACATCTGGACACAATAAGGTAACAAGAGTATTATGGGAAAGGGCCGGACAAGACTGAACCACAAACTAAAACTAACATGTTCATATGGTGCTTGTTTTCATGGGAACAGTCACACAAAGTGGGTTAATTTGTGTATACAGCATCATTTACTTCTCTTTTGCCCATGACCCTCTTTTAGTTCCACTCTCATCTGTTCATACCCATCTTTACTCCTCCTCTTCCTCTAGGCCTCTCCTCCCATGTTTGTTCCTTCCGTTCTTTATTTAAGCTTTTAGCTATTTTTTAAAACTTATTCAATTTATAATTATTATTTCACAGTGTTATGTCCTTAGCCTGAAGGCTGTATTCATGTGCATTTCATTTCTGCTGTCGGTTATGACACTTGACTTGCCACTGTTCTTTCGGTTGTTGAGTGTGCTGCAAATTAATTCTAGCCTACAGATGAATATGTTGGAATTAATTAGGTATGTTTGACTATGGTTATCAATAATTAAAAATGCCAGAAACATGTCTTAGGTTTTTCTAAGTTTTAATTTGAATTTGGGTCCATGAGTATTTGTATAGTGACACCACTCAAATAATTTTACCTCTAATAATTATACCTTCACAGTGGATTTTTAATGAAGCAATCAATGTGTTATTGACATGTAGACCTTTAGCTTTAATTGAAAGGGTTTAAGAAAAAAACAGCCATTTTTACACACTCCCTCTATTTTACATGCTCAGAAGTAATTCAGTAGGATTGTTTTTAATAAAGTGATGCAAATCTGATAACTGTCTGATGTCTGAAACTCATGGACATCACCAAAAGCTCCCTGACCCCTGACTTGGGACATGTTACTTCAGATGCCTTCAGTTGCTGCTTTCTTGTGGGTCTTTATTCTTTCAGTTTTGTCCTCAATAACTGAAAAGCAGGCTCAATTGGTTTAAGGTCAGGTGTCAGAAAATTACATTACCTTAAGAAACTCTTAGGTTGCTTTTGTAGCATGTTTTGTGTCATTATTCATCTGTACCATAAAGACTATTTGCAAGATTTGACTGAATCTGAACAGTAAAGTTCTATACCCTGTAGAAATCATCCTGCTATCAGCAGTCACGTCATCAATAATCACAGTGACTCCAACAGTGAGCTATACATGCTCATGCCATGATACTACCCCCACCATGTTTAACAAATGATTTGGAATGCTTTAAATCTTCCTTTCCTAGATCTAGATCCAGGTTTTTCTGTTCTTGAGTGTTACCAGTGGATTTCATCTTGAGGTAAGCCCTCTGTATTAACATTCATTAAGGCGTCTCTTGACTGTAGACAGTGATTTGTGAGTTTGGCAGACTCCCTAATCCAGAGCGACTTACAAAAGTGCTTATTCAGTTACTTATAGTATCCACTTTACTGGATACCACTATAGTATCCACTGTACTTGTCTTCTGTGGCCTTTCAGGATTTTTGTTAAAAATTGTTGATTGGGCCAATCCAAAAATTTCTGCCTTTTATGTCTCTGATAGGTCTGTTTAGTGGCCTCATTCAATTGTGTGGACACCTCATTGGACCACATATTGAGAGTTCCCATAAACAGCTACCAAATGCAAATTGAACACAGGGAATCAACTACAAACATATGGCAATGCAACTGCTTATCCATCAATTGTCTAATTACTTTTGAGCCTGTAAAATGGAGCGACCATGGCTGTAATTCCTAAAGGCTTAATGCAATATATTTTTAAACCCCTTGTTTGCAAATTGCCTGAATCTTTGCCTGTTAGTGGCCACAATTGTTGAAAGGTGTTTTGGATATTGTTTGCCTGTTTAAACTACTAAATCAGACCTGTATTTTGGTTCTAGACTAGACCATTCTTGCACAGCCACAAACATGCAGTGCATTAATATCTAGTCCTCTAGTTATAAATACTTTGTATCCATAAATCATTGCTGCTTTTAGTTTAAGCCAAATTAATACTCCTGAATCTAGTCATAAATAATATATTTAATGGAATTTGGTCAATACAGCATAGTTACAGGAATACAGATATCAGCTTGGTCAGTCTTTCAGTATTAGACCAGTCTCTTGTTTGAAATTAGTATATCATTCACTGACAGACTGGCTTCTTTAGAATTTGGAGGAAATGTTACATTGAAACCAATAAAAATGTTGCATGCAGGATGTATTGGTCTAAAGCTGTATGTCATGTTGTGGATTAAATGAACAATTTTGATTGCCTCCAGCTGTCTGCTGCAATAAACAGATCGGGTTTTAAGACATGGGAAAGGATCTGAGGATTCAAAGGCAAACAAGCCTGATTATGTGGAATAATTGCATGCTTTTCACCTCAGACAAAAAAAAAAATCTATGGCAATTAGGAACCTTTGAACCATTGTTGGTATAATCAATAGGGCCTAGTGAAGGACAGGAGGATGAGGAGAAGGCTTTATTTATTTATTTTTTATATACATATTACAGCTGAGTTAAAATAGTTTCTTGTAAATCTTGTATATCCCAGCATTGGCAGCTTGGCAGTACTGCAGTGATGGGACATCTTCTAATCAGAGTCCATTGAGCAAATGATGAAAGAAGAGTTGATAATTCTGTTTGTATTCTCACTGGTATGGTAACTAGTAGTTTAGATTATTTTATGTATAGAGTATTATTTTTTTCTGGCATAAACATTCCGAACAGTACAATTAATGTTTTGTTGCTTAGATCTTATCAACAAGTTTCACATCTGTGGTGACAGATTTGCAGCAGTACCGGTACAAGGCCAGTACTGGTCACCCTCTGCAAGGTAGAACGGGCATAATTCTAACATATATGTTTGGTACAAAAAAAGGTAGCTTATCACCCAGAAAAAAACAAAGCCCATGGTGATGCATAATGCTGGCAGCATCATGCCATAGGTTGCTTCTTTTCAGCTGGATGGCTCCAAATACTAATGTATTATGGCATAAAGCCTACAGTTCTCTGTTAGACAGCTGCTGATGATGAACAATTTCACCTTCCAGAAAAATAATGATCCAAAGCACAGTTCCAGGTCAACAGAGGAAAGGATTCATAGCCCAGATCTTAAATAAAAAATATGACTTTGGCTGTGAACTGTATATCCCGTCGCAATTTGATAGATCTGGAGCAGATGAGTGAAATAGCATTGCCATATCAAGATGTTCTAAATGTGTTTACCCAAAGACAGAGTGCCTTAGCATAAGCAAATAGTTAGTTAACGCATTTAGTTAAACTGTATGCACATTTTCTCAGCTGGAGTATTGTAGGGTATTTTTCTTTTCATTTGTTTTATTGGTTGCTATGTTGCATTAAAGCCTGCACTGCATTACATTTATTTATTTTCTTCTTTTCTATATAACCAATTCTGTGGTGTTTAATTAACAAATATATTTCATAACTTGGAGCATTGTACATATACTTTGATTAGCTGCTACTGCCCATTTTTCTACTCAATTCCTGTCCTCAATTACATAAAATAGGTTATGATACTTTTTGCCATTTTTAGTACTATAGATTTAGTACTATAATAGTGTTAGGCAGTTAGTTAATATTAGCTACAGTGTATATAATAATTTCACACACTCCTTTTACAATGCCACAGTTTTTTTAATATATTTTTTTAACTTTTAATGTTAACTATAATCTGTGAACACATCTATATCCTCGTTTAAAAGAGGGTGTCCTCTTTTAAATGAGAATATAGATGTGTTCCAAATTAACTAATCACATTCAAACTCATGTTAAATAATAGTCTGCCATCAATTACAGTGACTCGATTCATCTGTTCTTATGGGACTTTCCTAACATATCAAAAAAAGGTACAAAAAAAAAAGACTCCAATGCAAGTGGATAAAATATGGCACAACAGTGACATTACCAAAAACTCTTAAAAATTAATAAAAAAGCAAGAAGAATACTTTCTGGCAGGTACTGGTTGTGTACTACATATCCATACTAAAGCATGGTGGTGGCAGCTTAATGTGTTGGGGCTCTGGAACTGGGGATTTAATTAAGGTGGAGAAAATGATTCTTTCAGCCCTATGCAAAAAAGCTGAAGAGGAATTTTAGTTTTCATATTCAGAATGCAAGTATTTGTAAAACCTTTTAGTTGTATCAGATTTGTTTAGTTTATAACAACATTACAGTGGTTAAGCCCTGTGCTGTTTGGGGATGTAAGCACTCAATAACCCTACCGTCCCTCCATACTGATCCAGTAGAGACTCGCAGGAAATCAGGAGGATGCAATAACATTGTCGGCAAAGTGCTTTTTTTTTGAGTTATCAAATCACACTTTATTAGATGTCAAACGTCTCAGTCATCAGGTTGTTTCTTTAAAGACTGCAAGATGCAGTGTTACTTTTGCTGTTTGCATTATTAATATTAATATATTTTTACTTAGTACTTTATTATAATATTTATACATTATATCCTTTATTGTACCTATACATTTCATATGATTATACATTTCTTTTATTCTATCTATTCAATTATTTATTCTACTTATTTTACTATTTGAAGTTGCTTTGGCACCAAGCCTAATAATTTCATCACTGAGAGTGCTGTCTGGATAGTATAATGGCTTCCACAAGTATGTAATATGTAAATGGCTTCCACAGCCTATGCAGTGTACTATAGAAGGCTGTTTGGGATTCAGCCATTGGTTCAGGGTCCAGCTATTTAAACAGCCACACTAGCATTTATCTTGAATAGATATCTTGCTTGTCACATAACCCCAAGAAGCATTTAATCGTCAGTAAATTACTGACACACTGTTATTACAGGTACACCTGTGTTTGACTTTCCCCAGCGAAATAAAACGGAAAATAAAGCTGCTTTTCAGATAATCACCACCTGTGATAGGATTCACTTAGTGGGGGATTAACTCTGTCATGATTATATGTTTCCTAAAATGCATTTTATAAATTATGTAAAAATGACAGCGACTAGCAAAATTTAAATGGGAACATACTCTTTAGCTTGAATGATTAAAAAACTTACAAGCAAATATATGCTGCTAGAGATTCTGCTACGTTTAAGCCTTTAGGTTAATCTGCACCACAGTTTATATGTACTTTGTTTAAATGCAGGACTAAACCTTCAGGGAGCTTGAGATCTAAGCATACTTGTAAGATGAGCGCTTGCTGCTTCTCTGTCCTGATGTCTTGGTGGTGAAATAAATTCCCCCCTGCAGTCCAAATGGCTCAGTGTTTCCATTGTTTTTACAAAGGGCTGAAGAATCTGCAGACTTTTATCTAAGATAAAACACTTTTTTTTTCCTACACGGAGGCTTTGCATTTGCCATTTTTAGTTACAGACTAGGCCACCTGGTCCACTAACAGACACTGATATTGGTTCCCAAATATTCTTAAAGTACTTTGTAGCATTTTAAGCTCTTTTTTTGTTTGCTTCTTTGTTTTTAAAGTTATTTAATAAGATCTTCTGTTAAATGACAAGCTGTAAATCTACACATAAACATAGACTATTCTAACCTCAATAGATTTCCTTTAAGCTAGGCAGATAGCAAACAGCTGTATAAATGGTGATAGGAATCATACAAATGACAAGGTTGTGAGGGATTTAACTATTTTTAACAACTATCGAGAGAAAACAAAGCTGACATAGTTTTTGGTACTACCAAGTGGAACAAAGAATTTTCTGATAACCCAAAGCAAGAAGCAGGATATAAGTTTTGTTATGTGAATCATTGTACCTACATGAGGTAATAAATTGACAGCCCCTGGGGTAAAGATTATTACCTTTTTAGGAGGTTGGAGATTCTCATTGTAAAAACTTTGGCATTCAGAAATCGCTTCTTGGAAGTGCGAGACTGGCATTCATTAGACTTCACAGTAAATCTTGCTACACTGAATTGTGGATCTAAGTAGAGATATTCTACTGATATCTAATAACAGATCAAAGTGGCAAGACCAATACATTCTTAATTTTCTAGGTGACCTTTGCAGCAAAGGCACAGGTGGGGTCTGAAGGATACTCCAGAACCAATACGTAGATAGTGTTT
>JAOVVF010032084.1:0-11197 GCA_028565595.1 Duopalatinus emarginatus | reverse complement strand
TGTGTTGTAATTTGTTTAGTCAAAACCAAAGTCTCATTAAAAAAAGCTGATTGTAAAGCACACAGCACATGTGTATATGTTAGGGTCTTACTTGTACATGCCAGTGAGATGACACCCTCACATTTATCTGTCCATGAACTGCACTGCCACAGTTTGTTTTCCTTTCCCGTGCAACTTAAGTATCGTGCACTGCCCACAAACTGGGTGGACCAGGTTTTGAACAACATGCTGCAACCTATATGCTGACAAAATTCTTTCAACACACGTTCTGTCTCCTGTGAGCTGTTACACATTCGCTCATTCTTAAGCATCACCTCACCTACACACTTACGTTTGTTAAGAGGATTGAGTGATACTTTAGGCTCCTCTGTTGGAACACACACACGCACACACACACATACACACACACACACACACACACACACGTCTTTTGTAGTTAGATAGATAGATAGATAGATAGATAGATAGATAGATAGATAGATAGATGGATGCAGAGATAGTCCACTATCATGTAAACATTGCTTACCAGTACAGTTGATATAGAGATGATGTTTCCCCATAGTTTCTTTTTCCTTTTCACAGTCCCAGATGCTTTTGGGGTACCCTGTGCATTCATATGTCCTGCTCCAGGTAGGCAAACTCAGTTGTTCTGTAGCCTTATTTTCAGAGATGTTCCCACACTCTAGATATTTACACAGCTCATTGAGTTCCGGTTTGCCCCAACTATCATTGTTTACTGCAACGTAATGTGTTTCATTCTGATTCTGAAGGTAGACATTCCCCGAACAGGCTGTTTTATGATTGGTGAGGAGCAACCTTCTCCAACCTGAGGAACAAAGTAAGCTCTAATGACCGTCATGAAATGAGACACTAATGACATGATGAAAATTTGGTGGAGTTCTTAAAATCTTTACATTACTTAAGGACATGTCATTGATCTCAATGACATCAATTTAAAAAAGCAGTTCACTGGAAACCCAAGAAAAATAGTTTTGGGTGCAAATTGTTTGTATACATCACTTATAGTTTTTTAACATTATATTATTGTACTATTAAAGCATCCATTCTGACATAATTTTAATAAAATGCATATTGCCAAAAAATGTAAAGACAGTTTAAATTAAATTATAATTAGATTGAATAAAATGACTGTATGGATTAGATTATTTTTAAAAATTTTCCACTGAAACATGTCAGCTGACAACCTGACACAAGATCCTCTGTGCACTTATTCCCAGTATCCCATATCTACTGAAACAACCCAAATTATATGTCCTTACACTGGTTTTGTCTTTAGTCTGTGTACTTAGTGTCCATCAATTCTCTGTATAATCACTATTATAGACCATACAGCTACAATCAGTTATTACTGATTATTAATTATATGAAACAGCCTGTTACTATGAGCCAAATATTCTAACTAATATAAAAAAAATATAACAGGACTGGGCCCGAGCATTCAGGTATTTGGATATTTGTTTTGGATTCTAGTTTTTTTCTTTGATAAATGCAAAATTTAAATCACAAAATGTATATAATAATAATAATAATAATAATAATAATAATAATAATAATAATAATGCATTTTATTTATATAGCACTTTTCAGGACACTCGAAGAGTGCTTAAATAAAAGCTTAAATATAGTTTATACTGTTTTATTATCTTCTCAGCTTCACAGAGCTCAGGTTCACCATGCTCACACTATGGTTTAGATTGGTGATGGTGGCAAAAGCTGTTTGGAAGCATTTCACACTAAGTCCTGACAAAACAAATGCAGTGTGCCTTTCTCACACCTGGAAAGTGTAAACCCAAGACCATTCCAGCAAACTTACCTTATAATGTCTCTGTTTTACAGTTGCCATGTTAAAGTTGTTTTTATTCAACACATAAGAGAAAATAAAGACATGCACACACTTTGCAATTGATTAGTTACAATGGTGCAATTTTGTTTTTATTGGATATAAGGTGTTTATTTCTATTTAATTGTTTGAGGTTTTTTGTGAGCTATGCCGTGTGCCTTGTTCCAGTTATTACAGTTTGTTCTATTGTTTATAAGGTAATTCATTTGTTATTTATTTGTTTTTTATGAAATATTATTTTTTTGAAAATTCTCAACAAGAAGATTTACTTTAGTGACTGACACATTAGCATGATTTGCTAAAATAATATGAAACAATTTTTGATTAATAAAATGAATACCTGTGCATCTGAGATGGCCAACATGGCACTGATATTCTTTAGCTTCAGAGAAGTCACAGTTGGAAATGTTGCCATCTTTGCAAGTTAATTTCTTCAGTCCACGACTGTTTGATGTACTGCTGATAGCTTTGGTGAAACTGAGAGCTTTTCCACAGCCCAAACTTGCACAGATGACATTCTGAGTCTTATTATTGACACCACTATCACAAAGTGGTTGCAGAGCTCCAGCATAAAATAACTGAAGGTTTCCAGCACACTTGTCTCTTAGGTCTTGCAGAACAGCTTTCACACTCCCTGTGGAAAATGTTGTGAAAAACATTTAGTCCTCAACCAGGAAATGATCTATTAGCCTGTTTGCTTTGGTTAAATGTTAAATTAAATGTTGCCTTTGTATCATCCAAAGGACCAAACTCAGTATGTAAAGCACTTTCAGCTACATTTACATGATAATAATAATAATAATAATAAGAAGAAGAAGAAGAAGAAGAAGAAGAAAAAGAATACATTTTTTTATATTTGTTTCATATTATTGTTTGCTTAGAAATTTTTAACAATTTTTACCTGTGCACGAAACATAGGCTTGTTTTTGGCATAATGAAGAGTCAAGTTTTACAAAATTGCATTGGCTGAAGTTTTCGGCTTTTGGAGAACAGTGTACACTGGCCACATTCACTTCAGACTTTTCTTTCCCAATGTACTTATCTGTAATCGCCTGCCCGCAGCCCAGACCTTTACAGAGCATTCTTGACTGCTCTACTGTCCAGGTGTCCCCACACACCCCATAGTTTTTGTCCGACCACACCAATACCTTCCCATGGCACGTATTCTGCAACCGCACCTCCATGGAGCCTGAAAGGAATATAATATAATATAATATAATCCAGTATTACTTACTCTGCCTTTACTTTACAGAAGTTGTACGAGAATGACTTTCATGCAGAATTTCATAATTATTTCACCACGGATACCTGAGCATTTCACAAAGGGAAAATCAGGTTCTTTTGATATATTCTTCATGGTGCAGTTGTCAGATGAGGTTGTGTTTTCAGAACAGAAAAATGTGTTCATGTTGCTGGTCTTGTTTTTTGTAATGACGTTTGCCTGTCCACAAAAATTTCGTTTACACACTTCAGTAGCTTTTTCATTGGTGATGTTTTGCAAGTATTCGTCATTTTCATTCTTTACTCTGCCTTCACATGGTAAGTTGCCCTGAAGAAACCAGAGCTCATGCTCTGTCAGAAAAAAGGAATCAAATCACATTAAAGCACTGTTTCTAACAAATGAAAGAGGAGTTTAGGAAAAGCTGCTCTGTCAACAGGATTAAGTGATAAATAAAATAGTATAATATTCAAATTAAACTTGCTTTAAAAGTTAATGCCATATTTTGAAACATGGAAAGCTTCTATATTTATTTTCACCCCTTCAGTAGATTAATTCTGGTTTGATTATACTGGGAGATCTTGGAGATGGAATACACCCTGGACTGGAAGCCAGTTTATCACTAGCCACCACACACATACACACACTTGCTCACACTAGGCTGCAATTTTCTTGCAGCAAATCTACTTTTGGGAGGTTGGAGGAAACCAAATAAAGCCCACATGGGCATGGGAGAAAATCACAGACTTCCATAAATACAGTAACCCAGACTCAGGATCAAACCAGGCACCTAGAAATGTGAGGCATCAACACTACCCACAGTGCTGAGTACTTTATTCCAAATATAAACAAAACTAAAATGCAATATATTAAATGCCCTACTGTTGCAGATGATGTTGACAGTGGAATCCACTTGATGATTTTTCTCCTCTGCCATAGTACACTGAGTGATATTAATACCATTGCATGTTAGCTTCCATTGCAGCAGAGGTGATTTACTCCTGACAAAGCGATGTTGATTAGTATACATAAATTTTCCACATTGAAGATGGTGGCACACCATGTCTGAATTTTGATTGGACCAGCCTACAGAGTTCACACTCTGCCAGGAATCTTCTAACTTCAACTCCAGTTGACCACCACACTTATCCAGACCGTTAATTAGATGCATCTCCACAGAGCCTGTCATTTAAGAGAAATCACAATTTTAAGTATATTGTGGATATTGTGGATTTTTTTTTACTAATAACAGAAACAAGAACATGGTTAATCAACCAATGCTAAATCAACAGTAATCTTAATATTGTCTAATTGAATTAAGGAATCTAGTCCTGCCAGCAGTATTTTAATGAACTCTAAATTCATTTAAAAAATTTAAACACTGGAATCAGTTTACATTAGCAAAAAAAAGTTTTATCCCATGATCTAGAATACCCTTTTTACATGTATATACCTTTTATGATCTTTCATCCACACTATGCCTCCTGTATTTTGTAGATGAGAATAAAACATACTTTTTTGCAGTTACCTGAGCATATGATTTTGATGGGTTGACAAATACCAACAGTGACAGGTTTGTGTAGACACTCCCACAGAGATTTCTCATGTCCTTGACATTCAAAACTGATTTGGTTTAGCTTCATTGAGGAGCCCTGCAACACAGAGAGGGGGGTTCCACATTGCATTTCTCGACACACCACCTCGCCAATCTTCTTGAAAGAACTGGTGGGATCAGAGCACACTGCATGGTGAGAGCCATTCACATTTATGTAGATGTCCCCATAACAGACTGATGGATTCTCCCTGCTTTTTTCCCACTCTACCATGACACGATCTGAAAGTGGTGTGGTCAGGAGAAGTTTAGTGTTAAATTAATAGTCAATGAAAAAAGCAATTAGCAATTTGGAAATGAATATATAGCAAAGCAACAAATAGCAAAGATGGCACTAAGATAGCAAAATAAAGATAAAATGCTCAAGGGACATTGCATCATGACTGACCCAGACCTTTGACCCCAATGTCCTAAGAAAGCTGGGATATGTATAAAATATATAAACTAATAAAAAAAAATAAATGTGCTGTATAGTATATTTAACAAAGGCTTCTTCTTCTTTTGTTAATACAGTGAATAATAATACAGTGAATGTCAACATTTCGATTATGTTACTAGTTGTGCACCATACAAAAGATCTAATAGATTTAGTTTGGATCTGAGGAAGTGCCAAATTAGTTTTTTATGCCCACCCTATAGTAACTGACTAGTCACCAGTTAACTTTACTAAAAACCTTTCCTTCACTGTCAGCTTGACTGTCCCTATATATTCAAACTGTCATATAAGTCTGCTTACCTGAGCATTTTAGCCAGGTGTTTTTGCTTTCATTGCATGGTTTCACATCAACAGCTCTGCCACACAACAGATTAGCACACATTTTATCAAGCAGGTCAAAATTATTATCTTGACATGGTACATTAACCCAATCTCCTTCAGTGGTGTACTTCTCCAAATATCCTTCACAGACATCAGGACTGCCATGCAGACGGACATTTGTATAATCTGTTAAATAATACTATCATTAGTATGACAGTACAAGACACGCACAAATAATATCATGATACACTCTCCATCATAATACACTCTCCATGATATAAGCTAAATCACACTGTGTAATAATCTGAGGAAGAGTCACTTATACAGGATTGATGCACTAAGACCATTGTTAAAAATGAAACCATGTTTGTGTATATTCTACAGGAACAGGTTTGAAATCATAGACAATTTATTGAATAAATTGGATTTTGGGTTGAACAAGGGTCATAATGATTTAACTGGATATGCATGACAGTCAGGGAAAACCCACAAGATGTTATGTTGCTGTTTTAACCTAAACTGAATTTGTCTAAAATTGTATATAAATGCTTTATTCATCTTGGAATGTTACAGATACAGAGCCAGTTAAACAAACACATCTACAATTAAATATGTTTTAATTGCTAGTTAAACTTGCAAATGGTCTAAAGATTCATAATAATCTTTTAAATCTTTGTGAATTTCTGAAACTTCAGAAATAAGAGTGGAAAAATTCCAACATTTTAAAAGCTAAACTAAAAGAAAAGCCAAATATTTGCACAGATCTAAGACAAAAGATGTGAAAAGAAATGATGAGGTTCATTAAATTAATTTGATAAAAATCAGAAATTGACTCAGCACATGGTAGTTTGAGGTAACATTTGAATTTTGGAAGAATCTAAAGTTTAATTTTCAGAACTATACAGCTAAAACAAATAAATATGAGATCATATTAGATGGAATTTGGAATATATCCTGAATAGTAACAAGCCATAATCTTACTTGAGCAGATGATACTGATTTCATCTTGGCATGTGTTTGACTTGCCCGATCCCCACTCCATACACTGCCATAAGAAGTCTTCATTGCCAATACACTTTAAAGTCACATCATTTGAACTTCCTTTTGCACTGATGGTTCTAGATGGTATTGTCTTCTTGTGTTTTCCACAATTAAGTTCTTGGCACACCTTGTTAATGTCTACATTTAAATTAGAGAATTATTTCACCTGTTAGAAGCAATAAATTGTCAATATTGCTATGTATTTACCTATATATATTATCCTATATTAGTTTACATGTTCAGAGTTTATGACCACCCTGTAAAATACACATTTTCCTGTATTCATACAGTTTTTAAATAAATTAAAGCTCATTTCAAGTCAAACTGGAACATCAAACCACAGTTAAAAGTTTTCCTCCTATTTCATGCATATGCAACAGTAAAAAGAAACAAAGATTACAGGCTTGAACTAAACTTATTTGTTGGGGACTGAGGAAAAGTTGTCCCACATGTGCTACGGGATATGTCAGATAAAACCTACAAAACAATTAATTATGCCATCCTGCTGCTTTGTTGAGTTTTCCTTCACATCAACAAAATTTAAATCATCATGTGTTATTTGCTAGTGTATTCACAGAGGAGGAGGAGCAAAGGGAGGAGGTTTTCTTCCAGTAGTACGGCATGGTACACAGGCATGGAGTTCTTAGGGGCAGCCGTGGCCTAGTGGTTAAGGAATCGGTCTTGTGACCGGAAAGTCACGGGTTTGTTCCCTACACAGGGCAAGACACGACTGAGATGTCTTGAGCAAGGTACCTAACTCCCCCTACCTAACTGCTTCCTGGGCGCTGCCGTTTGGGGCTGCCCCCTGCTCTGGGCAAGTGTGTACACTGCCCCCTAGTGTTCACTGGTAAGTGTGTGTCTCACTGCACGGATGTGTTAAATGCGGAGGTCACATTCCTTTGTGTGCAAACACTGTAGGCAAATAGCTCACTTTCATTAACAGAGTAATAAAACAAATACAAGAATAAATATGAACACACATTAATATACATACAATGTACACTAAATAGCCAACAGTATGTGGCATCACATCCACATGTGGTTCCTCCCCAAACTGTTGCCACAAATTTGGAAGCACACAGTTATATCAAATGTCTTTCTGAGTATTGTAATTTCCCTTCAGTGGAACTGATTGACAATGTTCCTGTAAACAAAGAGAGCTTTATAACTGAAGTATCATAAAGAGAACCCTGACCTCAACCCTTTGGGATAAATTGGAACAGGATCTTTTAGACCCCTCAAATGGCTGAGAGAATAAATTATGTTGTTGTTTTATTATGACTGAAAATTCTCTATGATCAGGTTTCTTTACAATTGTATCCATAAAGCATGTTGCCCTGTCAATTCTAAAAAGAAGAATGAGGGGAATGTTGTACAGACAAATATTGCACAAAAACACACAAAAGTGTGTTCTTACTGATACAGACATCATTATGTTTGTTTTATTGGCTTGAACTGTTTCTAGAACTGTTCAAGATAGACTGCAAGGGCAAGCCCTGCTGCCTCCTTCATTAGACCCTCTACAGTTTTCGTACTGTCCCAACCACTCGGTGGACAATGCCATGTCCACCACCCTTTACCTGGAGCTCACCCACCTGGACAATAAGGACAGTTAAAATCGAATGCTGTTCATAGACTTTAGTTGGATGATCAACACAATCATTCCTTAGCACCTGATTGGTAAGCTGAACCTACTGGGCCTGATCACTTCCCTCTGCAGTTGGATCCTGGACTTCCTGACTGGGAGACCTCAGTCAGTCTGGATCAGATGAAACACCTCCAGCACCATCATGCTAAGCACTGGGGCCCCCCAGGGCTGTGTCCTCAGTCCATTGCTGTTCACCTTGCTGAGTCACAACTGTGCAGCAATGCATAGCTTGAATTACATCATCAGGTTTGTAGATGACACGATTGTGGTGGGTCTCATCAGCAAAAATGATAAGTCAACATACAGAAAGGAAGTTCAATGGTTAACAGACTAGTGTAGAACCAACAACCTGTCTCTAAACATGGCCAAGACCAAAGAGATGGTTGTTGACTTTAGACGTATCATCAAAAGCACCAAGTTTCTTGTAGTTCACTTGGCAATGGATCTCACCTGGTCCCTCAACACAAAGACCATAGCTAAGTAAGTCCTGCAGCGTCTCGACTTCCTGTCCCTGCAGTGGACAGTGAGAACGACTAAGAAGATCATTAGTGTCTCTCCACACCATCACAGACATTTACACCACACACTGTATATGTAAAGCAACCAGCATTGTGGAGGACCACACACACCCCTCACACACACCCCTCACACACAAAGTCCTGAACAAACAGAGTCCTAAACAGAGTCTGGTCTGAACAAATGCACACACATCAGTGACTGGACTGAACACACACACACATACACACATACACACACATAGACACATACACACACACACATACAAACACACATACACACATACACCCCCCACCACCACTTTAAAAAGCTGTCTACACACCTACTGCTGCTAAAATTCAAAGTTTAGTGTTTACAGTGTCTAATTTACAGTTATATTGTGTAATGGTCAGATAAAGACTAATTCAACTCCACTGCAACAAGATATACTGGACTCCACTGTCACCCAAATCATGTCACTATGCACTGTAAGATGTATATTTATTATTAATACATTTACACACTCATATTATATTGTTCCCTTCTGCACATTCTCTGAATGTTATATGGTACCGGCTACTGGACTTCATTCATTCATATTTATTCTTTCTATCTATCTAGGGTTAGGGTTAGGGTTGAGCCCAATGCATACAACTGCACTTTACTGCTCCCACTACTGGGGGGTAAACTGCACTTTTGCCCCTTCCTGGATTTATTGTTTATTGTCTTGTAATGGTCTTGTGTATTTATAGTATATTGTGTTGGGTACTTATTGTAAACTGTCCTGTGTCATCATACATGTTACTGCACATGTGTACTCTATGTTGTATTGTGTAGTTTATTGTTCTGGGGTAGCACCTCGGTCCTGGAGGAATGTTATTTCGTTTCACTGTGTACTGTACAATGCTGTATATGGTTGAAATGACAATAAAACTACTTGACTTGAAAATAGGCTCAACATACAATAGCTGTGCACTTATATATTTACAGCATGCTATAAAAGAAAAGTCAGGAGTAAACATTGGCTGATAGCCGGTCAGAAATGGGATGGTTTCCTCATGTTTCTGAAGTTTTCTCTGTAGCCATAAAACAATATTCACAATAAGATACTAGTTAATTAACTACTAGTTATTACATACACATGAGCAGTACTGATATGAAACTCACTCCAGTCAGAGCTGCACACCCTGAATGTCTTATTATCTGTTGTGAACTGGATCACCCCAGCACACGCGTCTGTTATTCCATTTAGATTCAGTCTCAGAGAAACTCTCCCTGTGTTGAAGAAAATAAATCAATATTAAGTGGAGAGCATGTTCATAATTATGTGACACATTTAGAAAGACTAAGCTACTTTTTCACTTACCATGACAAACTGACTAGGTTTCATTACTAACAGCCTTTAACCTGAGTGACTGAAACTATATCACAGCACTATTGAAATCTGATTCTGATTGGTCAGAGAGAGTCTATTAATTTTCTGTAGCCGCTGCTAGTCAAATGACAGCTTTTTACAGTGTTATTGTGCTTATTTTACAATCTTATCATAACTAATAAGATATAAGAATGTTGTCATGAACTCATTTTTAAAATTGTGTGTAATTACTGATGGCTAAGTTCTGCGTGAGAAGCTCTGGTGTTATCTCTGTGTATCATATCAGAGGTAAAGCTTTAAGTTTAAGTTTTATAATATGGAGAAGTCTTTTGCATCATAAAGTTATTTGTTTTGTGTGCTTTCCATTTTACAATAGAAGCTTTGGAAACATTAGTAGGTTTTTTATCTAACTAACTTCAAGCTTGTAACATGTTCTTTTGTGGCTCTCCTTTAATATGTAACTAAATGTAATTATAAATGGAAAAAAATGTATAGTGACCACTGGTGCTTCCATTTTTTTGAGGAATATGTGAGATAAAACACTTAGAAATGTTACTGAAAAAAAAGCAACCTAAGGAAGTTATTAGGTGTCAGTAAGTCTACTCTTCATCAGGTATTGATTAGTTTCTCTCTTTTACTGCATTTTACCTGCAGACACGCTTTAACCACATTAAAAAGACAACAAATACAATTGTGTTAAAACTCTGTAAATTTCTCCTCACCTGAGCAATAAACTGATATATAGTTTTGCTCATTGCATTGAGTGATGTTCCAGCCATTGAATGTGCAGTCCCAGAGCTTCTTTTCTGTCCCGTTACACTGGATCTCATCCATCCAAAAGTTTGTAAGAGAAGGGAGGTTTGTGTAGATGTGGTGAAAAACCCCAGACTTCACATGATCACCACAGCCTAAAGACTTACACACAACCATACCATTTAAATCTGTCCACTGATGATAGCCCACCAAACCCCACTGACCTTCATGGTAAACCTCCAGGCGGCCCTCACATGGGTGGCTTGACCCCCGTAAAGCTATTCGTTGTGCTGCAGAAGATAAATAAAATGAAGTGAAAGTGAGCTATCTGCCTACTGTAGCACCCTTTATCGTGTATTGGGTTAGTATACATTTTACATTTTGTTATAGACATTTATGAACTTACAAAGAAGATAATAAAAAAAAATGTGTGTGT
>JAOVVF010032083.1:0-11198 GCA_028565595.1 Duopalatinus emarginatus | reverse complement strand
ACAACACGTAAACATTAACTATACATTTTATATAGTGAACACACACACACACACACACACACACACACACACACACAGCTCTGTACTGACATCTGTTGGACAATAAACACTGTGTCAGTTGTCCAGTTCAGACTCCAGTTCAGTGTGAGTGAACCTGAGTGAATGTTTCTTTGGTGTAAATTACAACAGAAAAGTTTATTTAATTTTCACACAAATGCACATTTCTGAGAGTAAGTACATGTGGACCACATCCGGTTCTAGTCCAGTGAACTACACATATTACATCAAGATCTGTGTGATTAAACTACATATCTACACCAGTGAATACACCAGATCACAGGCCTTTATCATAGTGGAGTCCAGTACAGGATGTGTTAGTTAAAACAGTGTATCATCACTTTTGGTTTTCACTAGCGATAGCGTCAACATACCACAAGATATCACTTCTCAAGTTTACTTTTTATTGGCCGAAATTTGACCCGGACAATGTGGTCCAAATAGTCAAAACTGCCAAGTTGGGCAAAGGCTACAAATTGTCCTTCAAGTTATTAAAATTAACTGTATAGGTAACGTTAAGTGTATGCTAACATTAAGTTAGTCTGCTTAATAATTATAATTAACACAAGTAGTGGTTAGCTAAGGAATGTTTATCTAATGTAAATGTTAACTGAAAGTAATACAATATAATAACATGACATGTGTTAGTCATGGTCAGTTACGGGCTGGACCTCACCAGCTTCCTCCACAACAGACACTTCACCAGCCTGCATAGCAGCTCTCCTTCCACAAGCATTGCCTCCAGGATGGTTTTACAGAAACAAATCAGACAGTACAGAACAGGTTTTCAGTCTTTTCCTACTGTGAAATGTAAACATGGCTACCTGTAAAGTGCATGATATGTAAAATAGTGCTAAATTAAAGCTATTAAAGGAGGATTCTCTGTCTTTCAGGAAATTGTTAATAAAGTAGATATGGATGTTTTAGGTCAGAGCAGCCAGGTTCACTACAGTAACACCAGTCAGAGGCCCACAAAAACAAAAACAAGGCAGTGGCACTGAATCCAATATTACAGCAACCACACAGATCATCTTAACATACAATAAATAAACACACACAATTATGTCCTTTTATCTGAAGGTAAGTGGGTTTTTGTGAAGGTGCTTGAACAGGCACAAGTGAACCAGTATGGTGTGGTGAGACTTCCTGTATGATTCTTTCTTCAGACCTCTAGTCAAATGTAGTGTATTCATTATTTTGTTGTGTGTGGTGCCAGATCAGTATTGACATATACAGTGGAAGAAATAAGTATTAAGCATGAGAATTTTTATTAATATATGTCTAATGCAGATTTTCCACATAAAATGTAGATCAAACACTGGTTTTACCCACAAAGTCAAACAAAAACAAATCTTGAACATGTGGACAGAGATCTGAGAATGTTAGATACCAGTTAATTGATTTAGTTTAATAGGATCTACCAGGAGGAAGGTGGAAAATTGCCCATGTAAACCTCTTCCAAAATTTGCAGAAACGTTTTTTTTTTTTTTTTTATGGGATGTTTTCTATCCATTACTGGACTTTTTAATTTTTAATTAAATATATAGGGTTAATTTAAAAGTGATTAAATGTCAAAGATTGTTCCAAACCCACTGTACATACATTGTTGTTTTGAAGGCAATAATACAATTATATATTTTTTTAGCCTGTTACATTTATCTTTTTCCTTCAGTTGTTTCAACCGTGCCATCACTTAAACCACAGGTCTGAGCTGGAACAAATGCACCAACTGTCCATTTTTAGCATATGAATGTTTTCCAACCACAGACCTGAGACTGGGTATGTTTGTGCACATGACGTTTACATCTAAAGTGTGAAAACTGACACACACACCTGTGGTTCATCTGCTTCTGACCGCTGGCTAAACACTATTTATACATTATTTTTACTTCTATTTAAAACATAAAACTTTAAAGATTGTCTGTAATTATTCTATTTTAAATGCTGATTGCTGTGTAACATTTTCAGCACAATTTACACTGATAATCATATCAACAGATAAAAAATGGTGAGATTCTCCAGACCACATTAAAAGTCCAGGTCACATTAAAATGGATGTGGAAAACATATCAGTACAGACAGACAGACAGACAGACAGACAGACAGACAGACACTTTAAACTAGAGATAAAATATAAAAATATAGTAATAGAAAGTTCAGTGACTGAGTAATGGAGATAGTGCAGTTAAACAATGTAAACCAGTTTGCAGTACAAATAGAGAGAGGACGACTGATCAATCATAAAAATAGTGTAACTTAAGCAGATATGTACTGAGCAGTGCAAATATGTAGTGGACAGTAGAATAAGGCATCTGGTAATGGGGTGTGTATAAGTTACTATAATAAACATTGAGTAAAACACTTTCTCCTATAATACATCAGAGTGAGACATGGTACTACAAAGGATTATTCTGAATAAAAGTCTGATAAAGGGTAGTAGTGTGTAAAAGACTTAGTCACATGAAATGAAATGTCGTAAAGAAGTTTTTACTATTTGAAAGAAAATCCTCACAATAAGCAGTAAACATTAATAAAGTAAAGAAAGTCAGGGTTAGATGTGAGTACCCTTTGTTTTTTGTTAATTAGTCGTCCCAGGTTAAGATGATCCGGTTTTATTAGTGAGTTAGATGATCAGTTTTACTGAGTGTGTTGGAGAATCTAAAATTGTTTTTTCTGGAGGGATGAACTGTCACACTGACTTCTTTATTCATTATCGGTTTTATATCTTATTTAATAGGTTGCTTTCTTTACTGACATACAGACATTTTATTGTGTATTATTATTATTATTATTATTATTTATAATCTTTGGAAATCTAAAATGTTTTTGTACTGACTCAATAATGCAGAATTCATAAAATACATGTCTATAACAAAATTTGTACTAAACCCAATATAGGGTGTCTAAGACACAGTACTATAGAAATTAAAGAGTCGTGTTGGTTTCATTCTTTTATTCATCTTTAGTAAAAACTTTATTCTAGATCAAACCTTTGACAACAGAGCTGTAAGACAGCAACACTACCACTACACACACTCTCCGAGTATTTAATCAGAAATACTTATTTTATTAATTTATTTATACTATTACAGAAAAAAAAATACTATTATTAAATGACTACTGCCTTGTTTTCTGTCAAAAGAAAACACTGTCTGTCTTTTCTATACTTACTATAAAGATAATATAGAGCTCTGTTTTAGGTAAAAAAGAAAATCCTCTGGGCCTTTTTATATTATTTTAAGTGATGTAGGCTTTATAAATAACCACACCCTCCACACACAGATAACACAGCATGATCATTTCCTCTGTCTGTCCTCTGATACACAATGGTTCAGTTTAAAACTCTGCTTCTGTTTCTCTGTGTCATGGGTAAGTGTTAATAACCTTAATGGTTTATATTATTTAATACATGATTGTGTAATTAAAACATTTAATTATTAAGATAACTTTTAGCAAATTAGAAAGGAAAAAGAAAGGAAAAAGGCTATAAAATTTAGCTATGTATAATCGTAAGTGTATAATCTGTGATATGTAATAAATGAGGTCTGTGTGTTTTGTGTGTTACAGCTTTTCTCTCAGAGACTCTGAGCTCTTTAACTCTGGAGGCAGAAGTTGGAGATAAAGTCACTATTTGGTGCCAGTATGATCTGACTGTTACAACCTTCATCTACTGGTTTAAAACCACATGTGACTCAGGTCCATTTCTTCTTGGTTGTAAAAGGTTTAGGACATCAGCTTCATCAGAACCGTGTTACTTCTTTACTGAGAGTGAGAGAACAGTGATGTCTGTTTATGACAGGAACACGTCTCTCACTATCAGTGCAGTAAATGTCTCTGATACAGGACTGTATTACTGCAGCTTCACTGAACAGGTTGAAATGATCTCCAGTAACTCGACCTCTTTACATGTAAAAGGTAAATTTATAAAGTAAATCCTTAAGGTAAAAGTTGGTTGAAATGATTAAGGATATAAAAATAATGTTTCTTTTTTCAGGTGTAAATGGAAAATTTTCTGAATCAACAGCTTTGTTGTTTTTTCTTCTACCAACTTCTGTCTTTATTTATTTATTTTATCTTTAAAATAAATCTTTATGTAGGTTTGATTGTTAAAATGTTTCCATTATTGTTTAAGGTTCACTTTCTTCTCCTGTGTTCTTCATATTGACTGTGGTGTTTGGTGCAGTGATTGTAATTCTTCTCTGTGTCCTGATCTTCATCATAATAAAGCACAGAAAATCACACAAAGGTAAAATATTAGTCCTATAATAATAATAATAATAATAATAATAATAATAAACATTTTCTTAGGTCCTGGAACTGAAGGAAAAGAGGTAAATGTGAGACTAATTTAAGCAAGCGCACACAGATTAGCTTTCTGGGGAAAGGGGATATTATAATTATTTCTATTAGCATTGATAATAATAATAATAATAATAATAATAATAATAATAATAATAATAAGCATTAGTACAACAAAACACATGTTTTCTAAGCAGTGTTTGGATCTTCTTAGTTGTAATATTCAGTATCTCTGCATCATCCACTCCTTTTCTCTTGTCATTCTTTCTGTTTTAACTTTATGCTGCATTCTTCTGAAAACGAACTGTTTTTTTTACAGAGATTTTTCTGCTCACTCATCACATCCACATGTTACTTTTAATTATATATCATTAACACAATTCTATGTCCATTATTTAGTTATATAATTTTTAATTTTTATAACAGAGGGTAATAACTATAACATAACACAGGGTGTGTATTTTTACACAATCACACATGTGCCTTTTAATTATATATTATTAATAACATTATGTCCATCTATTAGTTATCATTAATCATTCATATGAGGTTTGGATTATAATGCAGGGTAATAACTATAAAACAATGCAGGTTAATCACTATAAAATAATTAATATAACAGTGATTAAATATAATACATGATAATGAAAGAGATTAATCACAATCAACCAAATTTTATTAATTAATCTCTGTGTATATTCTGTGTTTCTGCAGGTTCCTGATTCAGACTCAAATTATACTCCACTATACTTCTCTAAGAAGAAAACCAAGAGAACCAAAAGACACGATGAAAAGGTCTATACACACATTGTATATTCTTCATTCAGATACAGTAATGTATATACATAATGTCAAAGATCATTTACTGTTTATTTTATATGAAACAGATGTTTCTGGTGGTCTGTGATTAGAGGAACTATAACATTTAGTACTATCAAATAATTAATTAATGTAGCATGTATTTACTATTAACCTTGTATCAGGTCTCTTAGTCTGTTATCCAGTATAATATTATATGTATAATGTCAAAAAATTGTTACTAAGTAAGTAACAGACCTTTCGATGCTCTGACAATAAAACTGTTCTTTGTTTAAAACACAAATCTTATTGTGTATAAAATGTTATCCTATCCTCATGTCCTATAAAGTACATTTTATCTAGTCATCTCGTCAATAAGATCTAACAATATATTCCCTCCCTGGCTCTGCCGATGCAGCAGGTATTTCACAAGGTTAACATATGGCTATTTTAACAAAAATAATTGTTTGATCGGTAATGGACCCACTATTGTCTGATGAAATCTTAAAATGGTCACTGAGGGGCTATTCATCTATTCATCTATTCAGGTGGGTAATGAGTACATCAGAAGTGTTTTGTCTGAATATTCAAAGTGTCAGGTACTTACTGTACATACTCTATTAAAGTGCAAAACATGAGCAAAGAGTTGTGAAGAGATTTGTCATATGCAGAGACTTTAAGAAGTTCAGACAACAAACTCACATTTTTAAAAATATTTATAGTAGAAGTAGGGAAGGTGGGTGAGCACAAGGTGAAGGGTGGTGGATATTGCATTGTCTGTTGAGCAGCTGGAACAGTACACAAAGTGCAGGAGATCTAGTGAAGGAGTCAGCGAGTCTTGAGAATAAAGTTGTCAAATTATGAGAATAAAGTCGAAATATGACGAGAGAGGGTTAGTCAACTGGTGGGTGGGCGTCCCCCACTGCAAGTTTTTTTATTATACTGTTCACTATGCAGTAAAATGAATATTTGCATGTAACATTACAAATGATAGACATGAACACTATCATGCAAATGTTAACACAAGTTATTTACATGTATTAATTTATATTAAAATTATAAATATGTTTGTGATGCAGATTAGTTTTTTAAATAAATCAACAAAAAATCATAGTAATTAGCAACTTAATACATTTTGTAATGTTAGAAGCATAATAATCTGACATAATAATATTCTTTTAATATTTAAACTTTATTTTTGATATAATATGAATTCTCAAATTATTATGACTTTATCATCAGAATGTAATGTTTTGTTTATGACTGACACTAATACACTGTTATAGTTACCCACATTAAAGAACTGAAAGGAAACCCATTGATGCACTAGTAGAAACTGCATTACACTGTCAGATGAAACTTACTGATTGATAAAGGTAAAGTTAGTCTAATAAAAAGCCAATTAAACTGTAAATGTGTTAAACATTGCAGTAGTTAGTGCAGACAGATTTGAGTGACTTGTTTCTGCTCTCTGCAAATCTTTTTAAACATGAGTTTAACTACAAATCAGATAAACTTTAACTGTATCTATATCTTTATTTTTAGTATTTTAGTAGTGTATTTAGGACCTGATACTGTATGTAACATTGCATGTACTCTTGTTCGTGAATGAATAGTAGTCATATAAGATCTGAAAGAGACAATTTATCTAAATAAATAATATTCTTCTAGGAGGTTTACCTCTAGACCCCCCATAGTCAAAGTTTAGCCCAAAATTAATAAATCTCCAGGGACGCCCCAGGTGCTCATTTAAGATTTTTTTTTTAAGATGATGGACTTTAGACGTGTTTTGAAGACTGCCAGTGACTCACATATATAGACATGTAAAGGAAGTTTATTCCACCACCTCGGTCCCAGAAGAGAGAAAAGTCATGATAACAATATTCCTTGTATTTTGAAGGATGGTGGGACCAGTCAAACAGTGTTACAGGATCACTGAGATCATGGTTCAGTGTGTGATAAGTGCTTTCAGGTAAGTCAGTGCTGGTCCATTTTTGGTTTAGCAAGCAAGCATCAAAGAGATGAAAATTTTTCAAAGATGAAAAAAAAAGTTTACAATAATACAACAATAATAGGTATAACCTTTATTTTGTGTTACTTTAGGTGCTGAAGCAGAAGATAATGAGGTGCATTTGATGTACAATATTTATTTTTATTTTAATTGATATATAATATTTTCAGTGTAATTTTCAGTCCATTGCTCATTCTCATCATTTCTGTTTTAACTCGATGCTGCCTCCTGCTGATAAAAACTGGACGTTCAGAGACTAAGGCCAAAGTTTTCTGTTCTCTTGTTGCAACCATCTTTTAATATATTTGGTACTTTTTTACTATTAAAATATTAGACATACATTTTAAATATTACACTCAGTTATATATCATTTAATTAATAATCATGAATAATCAGTAACAGAAATAAAGACTGTATTAAATTTGATTATATATTTACTTTTTGTTGAGGTTTGAATTTAAATTGTAACCAAACAGGTTAATAACTATACAAATAAACAAATGTATTACTTTTTATCATTATATAATCAGGAATAAATATAATAATTAATAAACTATGAAAACACGCATGTTAAACTGAGGAGAAAATCTTCTGAGTTCTGAGAGAATGTTTCTTCACCACAAGGTCTTTATGATCACTATTAAGTCTCATCTTAATCACCATTAGTCATTATTATATTAACCATATATGTTTATCTCTTGTGTTCCTGTAGGTTCCTGCATCTGATTCCATCAGATGCAGTAAATTACGCTTCACCAAACTACTCTAAGGGAAAAAAAAAACAAGAATCAAAACACACAATGTTTATACACACAATAAATATACTTCATTCAGGAAGATTAATGTGTGTACACATTGTACATAACATCATTTACTGTTTATTTTAGGTTTCTGGTGGTTCTGTGGTTAGGGAAACTAGCATTTATTACTATTAAATAATAAAAGGTTATTTTTGCACAATGGGCCCAGACTGGCACAGATACATTTTGCACATCTGATTTGAATTTGGGCAACTGAGGATCTCCTGCACTATTACATCCAACTCTTCAATCTCAGTATTGTTTAACAATAAGTCAGATACTCTTAAAAACAAAAATCAGACATCAGTTTAAAATAGGGCTTCCAGCTGTGTGAGGCTAAGTAACAGCACTTAGAATAAGATGCCCAATGCCACAAAGCATTCACTGTTTAACACAGAACAGAACACCAGCCTGACAATCAGGTCTGACTATCCATGTGGGAGTGTAGAAAACTTTCATATTATTATACTGAACCTTTATGATTCTCCAACACATTTGGTGATGTTACCTGGTGATTCCCAAAGCTTCGTAAAAACTGTTGGTTTTCTCCCTCCTTCCCTGTTTCACACCTTAAACTGGCAATTCAATGTCCCCTAGGTGTAATTCATTATACTAAATAAATTTCTACCCTCTAATCACCAGTTTTACACACAAAACTTACATAAACATAAACACAACCCCAATCCACACTTCCACAGTTTATCAGCTGCAAAATGCTAAACAATAAAAGTATGTTTCAAGCTTGGATTTAAAAACACAGGCGGGGTGTTCCTAACATCATTGGAAGACCTGGAACAGTCAGATATGATTGGGTCAAAGACCTTAAAGCTCATGAGGGCATGTACAAACAAAGCACGTCCACAATATATGCAGGTTCAAGTCCATTCAAGGCTTTAAAACTAACAATGCTATTTTATACTGGATTCTGTAATGCACTGGGAGCACTGCCAAGATTGGAGTGATGTGCTCTATTGTTTTGGAACCAGTTACTGCACTATTTTGAACTAATTGTAAGCATGAAAGAGACGTGTCCTTAATTCCAAAATACAGTGTTTTACAGTAATCCAGTCTAGATGTAACAAAAGCATGTAACAATATCTTTTTCAAGATCTGAAGTATTGAGAAATATCTTATTTGCTTTTCAAATTTCAGATCAGAATAAAAAATAACCCCAAGGTTTTTTAATCTGAGTTTTCAGGAAATGTTTTAAGGAGCCTAGAATTTCCTTTAGACTGTTGGCTAATAAAGGTCCAAACACAATAACCTGTTTTACTGTCATTAAGCTGAAGAAGGCTTTAAGTCATCCAATTTTTAATATCCATGATGCACTTATTGAGTCTATCTAGAGAGTAATGTTTTACTCTCAATGAGAGAGCACATACGAGGCTGTATGATCACAGGTGCCTTCTGTGATCATGTTACAGTACCGGTAAATTAAACATGTAGCTTCATGGTTCAGTCTTATGTAAGATACAGTTGGCTGTCCTGGACATGCAGACCAGGAATTATTAGTCTTATATCTTATAACAGTCTACACAGTATAAAGTACAATAAAAGGTAATTAGACACGTTATACTAGTAGTTGGTATGCTTGGCTAACATGAAATTATTTTGTGACAAGGTGAGTAGTAGGGTGACAGAACATCTTACTTGGGTAACATTAACGTTTTATATACCTGTTGGCAAAACAAGAGAAGCATTAATAATTCTTTCAGGATTGCTAGGTTGTCTTTTCACAGTTTCCAATCACATCTGTGTTTTATATAAACATAGCACAAAACATAAGGAAATTTGTGTTTGGTAGATTATTTCTTTGTTGTAATAATGCTTCTTGGCAATAAATATTTATTGGCATTTGTGGGATGAGCAGCAGAGCTAAGTATATTGGTTGCACCCAAGAAAAAAAAAGATTGCCAAATCTTCTCTGCCATTTCCAAACAGCTCATTCTGCCATTGATTCGTTTGGCGTTTGGTGGACTGGGTGATTAAGTTTGAAGTAACAGGACATACTGGCAATTTAACAATTTATTCATTTCACAAACAGTTGGATCATAGGGTCAAAGTGTGGAAAACCTCCTTACTTTTTGTGCTATGTACAGTTACTATAACAGTTATTTCCTGATGATATCCATCAGCATTTTACTTATTCAGTTATGATCTTTGTTTTTCTCATAAACAGAGTCTGGTCCTGTGAACACCTGTTTGTGTTCTGACTCTGTACTCTGACCTTGAAACTTGTCACTTTTGTTTACCAGTCAGTTGCTCCTGAACAAACCACAAACGTTGTGGAACAATATCCTTTGGACTATTAGACCAAAGGGGATATATATGGCAATCATGCACAGCACCATGCTGGGCAAACACCAAAGAGCTTATTTTGTAAATGTGAAACATGCATTCATTGTGACAATGATTTATTCCACTTTGTACCAGAATATTGACACAACTATGAGATCATTTGTTAAATGTCAAACAGACAAAAAAAAGCACTGGTGTTGGGAACAACAAAAGGTCTGGAAGATGATGCTGTGGTAAATGACAATAATTATTTCCTTTGTTGACAAAAACTCCTTCATGGCAGTTTACCAGAATAACCTCCAAAAGGTATGTGAATCTATGCCAAATCTGTGCCAACTGCAATCATTAATGGAGACCTGTACCAAAGTACAGGAATACCATTGGTAAGACTGAAAATGCATGAAACCAGATTTGGAACCAGATTTGGAAGAATTAGAAGAAAAGGGAACTGCACATGATCTGAAGTGTACCACCTCACATGATGGTGACTCCTGTAAAAAACATTTGTATAAATTCTGAAGTGTATAGTATCTATACTATCTGTCAGATTCGGCCAGATAGAAACTCATTTGATGGAACATTACAATGCAGTTGGACAATGACCATAATTATACTGTGAAAGCAAGACTTTCTGTAGACAAAGAAATAGGATATGTGTTTCATTTAAATAGCTAAAGGCAAAGCTGAAGACAAAACACCCTCAAAACTAAAAGTACAGCCTTGGCGTAGACATTTATTAATTCACTTCCAATATATACTGTAATATACAAGTAAAAACTTTGTTAACATTTAAATATTCATGGACCTGACTACATTCTTCTACACTGAAAAAAAATGTGGAGTAGGATTTACTTAAAAAAAGTTAGGAAAGTTTTTCCACATAAAAACTGCTAGTAAATTTAACAGACCATATTTTAAAGTAAAAGTTACTTACA
>JAOVVF010032082.1:0-11198 GCA_028565595.1 Duopalatinus emarginatus | reverse complement strand
CTGCACATTCGGACACACTAGTCACGCTCGCGTACTGTTTTCGCATACTGTTCAGTACGGAAGTATGCGATTTCGGATGCAGCCTTACTCTTACTGAAGCAGCGCGTGACAAGCCTCAACGTGAACTATGGGTGAATTGCAGGGACAAATTAGACTTTGCGTTAACGGAACTATTTTTTTTTTTTATCGTGATAATTTGAGATCACGTTAATGCGTTATTATGGCGTTAACTTCGACAGCCCAAATTTTTTTATATGCAAATTAATTTTATATTTTACATATGTTGATTTATTTTATTTTACATTTATTAAAAACGCCACAGCATACAGTTAACTATCCTACCATATACCAATCAGCCATAACACTAAGACCACAAACCCACTGCCAGGTGAAGTGAAAACACTGAATATTGCATTACAATGGCAACTGCCAGGCGGTGGGATATATTACGCAGCAAGTCAAGAGTCGGTTTAGCAAAAAACAGTTGGTAGCAGCAAAAATGAGCAAGCGTAAGGATGTGAGGGACTCTAACAAGGAAAAAGACTCTTGTGGATGGCTCCCAGTATTCGGTGGTTAGTACCAAAAGTGATCTAAGGAAGGACAACCAGTAAACCAATGCTAGGGTTATGGGCGTTGGGGTGTGCGTTAGATGGGGCTAGACCGCCTGGTCCAATCAGGAGATCCACATAACTAAATATCCACAGAAGGATCTGTTGCTAATGGTCTTGGTGCCAGAGGTACCACAGCACACCTTCAGGGGTCTTTCAGAGTCCATGACTCGACAGGTCAGAGTTGTTTTGTCAAGTGGTGTTAATATTATGACTGATCGATGTATTCCTGTTTGAAACTGAATTTAATTTTAGTAATCAGAACTAATAAAAACAAATTTAATTCACATAATATGTTATTTTACCTATTTTAGATACAGAACATGTATCTCATCACTGATGGGGAATCATAACTGATGAAATACTGTGGGAAAATAAATATATCTGGAAACACCTGATCTTAGTCTTGTGTGTGTGTTGATCAGAGTTGTGATTAAAGGTTCAGGTGGACCACAGAAGATTTTCAAACTGGGTCATGCCTTATTGTTATATCTGATTTGTCTTGATTTTTAATTTTTTTCGGTGTGCATGTTGTTGTAGTCATTGTTACATCTGGTACTACTAGACACTCACCATCCTTCCAACTAGTACAGAATGCCTTCAGAACAGTCTTATCTCATATATCTATATGTACAGAAATAAAGCGATATAAGGCAAAACATTACAGAAATGTCTTACTGAATAGAGCTGAGAAGCTAATGTAAAGCCCAGCTGATCTTCAGGGATAGATGAAGAAGAGGAAGAGGAGGAGGAGGAGGACGAGGCTGCTGGTTCTTTCCTTTTCTCATCATTTACACTGGAGCAACGTGATTCTTTCTCCTCATCCACAGGTGGCGCTACATCATCACCGGCGTCTTTCTTAAGCTCTGCTACCTGCAGAGAAGATATGTTCAGCTAATCTACACATCAGTAAGGAAAACAGTCGACTTCTTACAAGAATTATCAAATGCATGTCTGTAAAACCTTATTTATGATTTTTATATTTGCATAGAGACGTTTCTAGACGTTTCTTTACACAAGCTCTTATGTACTACAACAGTGGTTAAGATGTTGGACGTCTGGTCAGAAGGCCATTAGTTCCAATCCCACCACCACCACCACCACCACCACCACCACCACCACCACCACCACCACCAAGCTGCCTCTGCTATTGTAAGACTTCTACGAGCTGACATGAAGGTAACAATAACTTCACCTCTCTGCAACTGTGGTGAGCAGAAAAAACATCACAAAATGTACAAGGACTAAGTTGATCCCTAAGGTGGATAGGCTAGCAGACCAAAACAGGCTGAGGATATGCAGGACGCTTTGCTCAAATGTTTGGTCTGTTTTGGTTTGATCTTCAGAGGATTATAAATCAGTCCATAGAGTATATACAAGGTGTCTCAAAATAAGGATACACTTGTATAAAATGAAAATGGTTTGATCCAGTTTTAGATTAGCTGTGGGGAAACAGCTCGTTTGCAGTTAGGACCAGGGTTGCCACTTCTGTCTGACAAAAAACCCGGGCACGGTCATACTGACAGCTGCCCACAAATATACGTGTCCATAATGTTGATATACAGAATCAGAGACGGCTTTATGAAGTAGCGTTTTTATGACTGGCTTATCAGCCCTTACAAAAAAGCAGTTTATTCAAGTGTGCTATTGGTATACTTCTAAAAATAAGCGAGTATGCTTTTAGTTTACTTTTTATGTACTTATCAGTGATATACTAAACACAATTATAATTAAGTATACTTGAGTACATAAACTTAAAGTATACTTGTCTTGTACTGTAGTTAAGAAAGGAATAGCTTAGAGTGAATAGTACATAGGTGGAACCGAACCTGATCTTTTATATACACATTGTTATTAACCACCACAGAAACAGATTAACATTTAGCTATTTTTATTGACAATATTCTTCCAAGGTGTGAGAGTATACTTAAAAGTATATGTTTATAAACTTACAAAGTGGTATGTAACTAGTAAACTAACAGTATATCTGTAAGTTCACTTTTAGTATAATTAAAAGTTTAGTTGCAGTACAAATTAAAACAATTTCAATTGAAACAACGTCAGCTAGGTTATAAACTAGTTGTGTACTTAAACTACGCTAACACCTAAAGTATACTTAAAGATATACTTTTATAAACTAAAAAGTGGACCAATTTACTCCCAAGAAGTACTGAAATAGTACACATACAAGTTTACTACTAGTACATTGATATTAGTATACTTACAACATAAAGTATACTTGGGACTTTACTTAAATAACCTAATAAAATGAACTTTAAGTACACTTTTTTTCATCGCTGTCCTTTGTCTCACCATCCAACTCAACTTTATTATTCCTTAAACAATGACTTCTGCCCGTAGGAACCGCCTGTACTGATGGGATATTCAAGTCACATGATCCCACAATGCCAATGAGGCACAACGGTGCACATCAGCGGGGGGAAAAGATGCATTTAAAACATACAGACAAGAAGTCTAAATAGTTGGTTTAATAAATGGTAAAGACATTAAACTAACCTACTGAAAACAGGGACATTTAATGAGATTTTTTTTTTTCGAGACTATTAAAATGTAGGACAGTCCCGGGAAAACGGGGACAGGTGGCAACCCTAGTTAGGACACTGTGCCACAAAAATAAAATGTAATGGCTTGCATATGATTTAAACTCTATATTTAATGGAAAGTAGTATCAAGACAACATAAGAGCTGAAACTGAAAATGTTTTTTTTTTTTAATATATACCAATTTTGAGCAGAATGGCAGCAACAAGTTTTGAAAAAGTTGGGTCAGGGGAATGTTTACCATTGTGTTGTATCACATCACTTTAAACAACACTCTGTATGAGCAGACTGTGAAAGTGAAATGTTTTCCCATTCTTTTTTGATTGAGGATTTTAAGTGCTGAACAGCTTGGGGTCTCCTTTGTCATGTTTTTCACTTAATAATGCATCAAATGTTTTCAAAGGGTGACAGTTTTACTGACCATGGCCTTATAATCATGGTCTTTCATGAAAAAGACATTGTCTGAACCTCTAAAATATGGAGCAGAGGAGCAGTGTCCATACTTTTTCAATTTTGATTTGTCAGACTACATTACACTTTTCCACTTTTCCTCAGTCAATCATAAATGAGCTTGGGCCCAGAAAAGTTAGCCGTTTTTCTGCATCCTGTTTATATATTTTTTTCTTTGCATTGTCGAGTTGTAACTTTCTTAAGTCTTTCTAAGCACATACAGTGATTTCCACTGCATAACTGTGCCTGTTTTTAATGTAATGTCACCTGAGAGCCCAGAGCATTGGAGGGCCATCCACTACTGGTTTTGGTTTTTGAAATGTTTTATACCCATTCCTGTTACTGACCATCTGTCAATTAGCCTAATCAGTGAGATGTTCCACTAGGTGTTTTTTTTTAACATCACATGACTTTACCAGTTGCCTGTGTCCCAACTTTTTTTAAAACTTTTTTTTTTTTAATTTGCATAGCATTGCCTTTTATTTAGATTTTGCACTGCATCACATTTTTTTGTGAAGTGGGGCTATATAATTAGATGATATCAAGCACACTTACTCTCTTGAGAACTGCAGCCTTGTAGAGATTCGCGGATTTGCAAGATCTGAACACTTCGTGCTCTATTTCAACCGCCGCAGAAAGTGGATCAGAGCTGTAGAGGAGGTACAGCACAGGGAGTAGTAGGAAGAGTTGGAAAGAAAAGACAACAGATTAAATGTATATGTATCCTAAAGTAAAACCTAATTTTTAAAATTAATTCACCCAAAATCCTTTGTTGTCTATGCTTATTTCTATATGGAGACAAAATATGTATATACATGCTTTATAAAAGTTTTAAAATCAAGTACATATAATAAAAGATATGATGTGATTAGCAGAATGTGATGCTGTTCGGTAATTATGAAGAAATCCTGAATAATACCTGTATGGCTGATCGGCTGTGCCTCTGTGGTTAGTCAGAGATGCCTGGAGAAGAGACAGGCAGTGCTCTCGAGCCTGACACACACACACACACACACACACACACAGTATTGACATAAATTTAATTTCCATGCAATTAGACAGTCATTTCTAGTTAAAACATATCTACTAGCTATTAAAATACAAGACTCAACACCCACACATTTCTGCCACTAGGAGGCAGCCTTCCCATCTTTTTCCCCGCTCTCATGAGCCAAACCTTAAATGTGCCTAGTTGGTTGTTTTAATACTGTCTCCTTGTTGTAAGCAGAACTAACACAGGCTTCATGACAGTATGTGTATGAATGTTATCCTGCACTCATCATCCTCTCATCAATAAGAAAACCTTACAAATAATTACATTCATCTGGTTTATTTCGTCTCTGTTTAAAGGAAATCCTCACAAAACAGCAGTCTGTGATTAGGATTGGCCTCTTGATCATACTCACATTCTTTCCTCTACAAATGCCCTTTTCCAGAGAACAACACTGTAGTGGCCAATTTCAGGAACACCCTTTATTTCTGTAGTGTTTATATCACAGTGCTGCTTTTTATATCATTTTGTTTGTGTAGTTTTCTGGAACTGTGCGACTCAGCTTGACTCTAATTCCAGTCACAGGTTTAAAGGAATGCACTTATTATAATATAATTTTGTTTATATAATATACTGTCATTCAATGTCTAACCCTAACCCTTACCCCCTGCATGGTAGACACACTACATAAAGCTAATAATAATTTGGATAAAATGTTATAATATGTATAAAATGATGACGCTATGATGTCTGAGCTCGGATTTCTGCTTAACATGTAAAAAGACTGTGCGTCACTGTCAGTATTTCCAATATTTAATTATTAATAAATAAAGCATTATTTTAGGCAAATATAATGATGTTGTAGATTATTTTACTAAAACCGAAAGATGCACTGTGTTTTATTCCTTATATAACACAATGTGTAGTGAATTTGAGAACAGCTCTGCTCAGCAAATTTCTTCTTGTGACCTGCAACACAATGTGGAGGCTGACAGGATAGAGACATGTGGCTGTACGATAACGTGTTTACTGAAAGTGTGACAGCTTCCACATGTGTATCACCTTCACTGTGAGCCGTGGGATTCTTTGACTGCTCGCCTCCTTTAATGGACAGCCAGCATCTGGAGGAAAACAAAACAAAACAGAATATTGAATATTTGGGTCAATGACAAAAAGGTATTTTTTTAAAAAGTCAATTCAATCCTAAATTAATTAATTAAATAAATCAAAATTTGACAGTTTATATTGTATTAAACATTCATCTCTTGAATAACTGATACACCAAACTATATAATTCCAGAATTGTGATCAACTGAGAAAACAATTCCACAAAGTACCTTCTGTTGTGTAATATGCACAGTACCACAAACCCCAAGACCTCTACTAAACTAGTATATGACACAAAATATCTAGGTACATGTATGTATGTGTGTGTGTGTATGTATGTACGTATGTATGTATGTATCAGTAAGTAAATAACTCAAAACTTCACCCTCATTGGTGGCAGACAGTGTGAAGTTTCTGAATGTCATATTTGGTTCATTTTCTGACTTCAAAATGACCATTACACCACAGAGAAACATGGGTTCTACTAAAAAATTAAATCTTGAAAAAATAAAAAAGATATTTTTAATATCAGAATGTCCCTGAGGAATAGAGTTGCAGTTCTCTCATTTTACAGCAATATGAAAAATTACATTTTTGGCTCATTTCCTTCTGATTATTGCCCTAATGTGGTCATAGCCATCAGTCATCTTTTCCATATCATAAAACCAACCAGGGAGAAAGAAGGCTATAAAATACCCTGGACCCTGATATATATATATATATATATATATATGTAAATGAAATTGAAAGTGAACTATTTTGCCTTTACAAAAGGAATGTGACCTCTGCATTTAACCAATCCGTGCAGTGAAACACACACCAGTGAACACTAAGGGGCAGTGAACACACTAACACACTTGCCCAGAGTGGGGGGCAGCCCCAAACCACGACGCCCAGGGAGCAGTTAGGTGCCTTGCTCAAGGGCACCTCAGTCGTGTCTGGGTGGGGATCGAACCCGCAACCTTCCGGTCACGAGACCGGTTCCCTAACCACTAGGCCACGGCTGCCCCGTACGTATGTATCTGTATATGACTGTATATACGTAGACACAAGCAATGTTGGGTGCACAAATAAAATGGTTTTAAGAATGTTATTATAATATATACCGTGGTTCGCACAACATTCTCAGTTAGGCAAAAAAAACTTAATGGAGTAATACATTTATATTACATAATAATCCATAGTAAACAAGTATTTAATAGGCAAGTATGTTGTGATAATGCTAATGTCCATTTACGTATTTTTACAGGTATACATACAGTATTTACAAATTAGAAGATAAGTTTGAATGCATTGAGGTGATATTGATGAGTGTGTTTGTTGGGGAAGAGTCATATTGACATGTGCAACACTAATGATGGAAACCATATTGAAAATTTCATTCATTAAAAATGAACGTCTGCCTTTGTGTTCAGACATTATGACCGTGATGTAAGTTCTGAACATATTAGCTGGGTTTCTCCATGATTACACAACATTCTTCAATAGCTGAGCAGGACATGTGTAACAGTGCCATGACAGTTTCAACTATTCAGGTTGCCAAGTTTCAGCATCAACCAAGTACTTTAGCGATAGTGAAAATACTGGACACCAACCTGGGGGAGCAAATGTCTCTTTTGGGCCACCTGATCCCTGATTGAAATAAAACACACACACACACATTAACAGACGGACATGAAGACATGAAGATATAGAGATTTCTACATTGCTAGTGCGTTAGCAGTGCTACAGTATTCTACCATCTCAAATCGAATTATTCCCCAATTCTGTGTGAATTTACACAGTTAAAAGCATCTGGGGTACTGCAGTAACCCTGATACTCCAGATCTTTCAATGCACTGTTTATTTGGCTTTATGTCAAGTGGAATAAGTTTCAAAATTTCCCCTCTGGTGCAAGAAATAATCAGTTTCTGATTTACTCAGTCACAGTGAAGACATAAGGTCTGTAATTCTCATTCTGAGAGAACTGTGGAAAACAGCTGGCAAACAGATGTGCGTTTGTAAGAAACGAAAGAGAAGTAGAGAGAGAGAGAGAGAGAGGAGAAACTGTGCTGCAGTTTCTCAGAACAAATCAGAAAAAGAGTGTTGTTTGTGTTGTGTGTAAATTTTGAGATTGTGTTGAGAGTTGAAAGACAAGCAACACAAAATCAAAACAAAACGCACAAACATTATCTGAACGTACGTTTGCAGTCTGTTAGTTTCTATCTGTGCTATTTGAAGGACAGAAGTTTCCACGGCTAAATTTACCTTGCGTAGACTCATCTGTTTCCTGAACAGATCCCCAAACTCTTTTTTCCGTTTCTCACCGTCGTCCTCAGCACTGCCCCCACACTCCTCATCATACCTGAACACACACAAAATCAGGTACAATGGTCATCTGTCAGATTTAACCAGACCAAATTCCTACAAAGCAAACACAGTTTGTATACACAGACACACACACATCCAATCAACAACACAGTTTCTACAGCTCATTCACAGGAACTTGTATAGTGGATGCTTTACATAATATAAACCATTTAATAAACAGAGTTTTAAAAACGAAGAAAAGAACGAGTTAATTTATCAAAAATGTGCATTCACGGATGTGATTCATCTTCTTTTAAGAAGTCAGGTCAGACAATCTGTTTTGGTTTTCGGTTTCTCTCTAACATTGCATGCTTAATATGTTTTTCTAACTGAATTCAAGAGTGAGGTCAGTAATGGAATGACTGCATGTAGCTGGTACTTCCTATCTAATTAAATATAGATAGCAAGTGCTGTGTTGATATTTAACTATTTAATTTCTCATAAATGGACAAACTGCTGTGGTCTTAGAAGAACAAAACACATCCGGGCATGACTGATATAGAAAATGAATCAACTTTCCAGTTCATGTTGAGTTCATGTTGCGTCACAATGCGTTTGTTAATTTTAATTTTTATTTTTTTACAATCCCATGACGAGAGTATCTTTACTCATGTGCCAGCTGACCTTTCAAAGCCATAGCCTTTTTTCCCTCCTCCATAGAGCTCACGCTCAAAGCCAAAAGGTCCCTTGTTTTCAGAGCTCTGCGCTGGTCCGATCTTAGTGCTGAGAGCAGAAGCTCTCTCCAGTTGGGCACGGACAAGTTTAGGGTTTTGACAGTAGTCACAGGCCCCTGCACAGTTGGGCGTCTGGTCCCCGAAGAATTTGGATATAGTGGCATGTCTGCATCTGGAGAAGCAGGAAGGTGATTTACACAGGTTACTCCATTAGAAATGTGAAGTGTAGTATTTTGTTACATAATTACAGCACAACATAACATGTCTGTACTTATAGCATGACATGACATGACATGATATAACAGATGTTCAGAAGGAGTGTGAAATATTCAGGTCGTTAATGCACAGAAACATGCAGAGAAGACAAATATCTTATTACTAGTGAACATAGTGGAGACAAACAATAATTAGAACAATAATGTACAAGATTTAATAATGCAGTAAAGGATGTACATCTAACAAAAAGCTTTTTGTACACATATCACCAGCAGCACAGAGGGTTTATATGGATTTAAAGTACTTGACCGGAAGGTTGTGGGTTCGATCCCTGCCCAGGGCAAGACACGACTGAGGTGCCCTTGAGCAAGGCACCTAACTCCCTCAACTGCTCCCCGGGCGCCGTGGCTTGGGGCTGCCCCCCGCACCGGGCAAGTGTGTTTACTGCACCCTAGTGTTCACTGGTGACTTGTGTTCTAGTTTGAGTTTTGTTTTTACATTTTATATATGTAAATTCTGAAATTTATATGATGAATCTTTGCTGAATATTTGACAACAGTGCCACTTTTGTGTCAGTGTCTTTTATTACAATACAGAATTTTGTCATCATAGGAATCTACTATGAGACTATTAGCTAGACCAGGATTCATTCAGCTTTTTAAGAGAATAATTTTCCTAGCACTTTTTAAACTTTATCAACATCTAAGTTATTATAAATACAAAAGTCAAAAATAAAGTTCACAGAACTGCTTTATACCCACAGCAATCAATGTATATTGTCATTTAACAACTGTTCATATAAATTTTGGTCATATGCTTCAATCGTGATTATTTGATGTTGGTGAATTTCCAAAGTAAGGGAACAGTTGAGGAACAGGAGCGACAGGTGAACAGAAGAAAGCATGATGAGTTTGATTTTTAAAAAAAGGCTTTAAATCATATAAAAATATTTTTTGCATATTAGCATCAATATCAGTACAATCAAATAAAAAAAATGATCACTTTACTTATTTGACCTTTTTGCATTGGAGACAAACGATATAAAGTTTAATGAATTACACTGGTGTGTATCAGTATTCTGTGTGTAGTTTTATTTGTTCATTAGCCAGCAACGTTAAAATTACAACCCGGCATTACGGCAATAACAACATCCACCTGTTCTCTAATAGATGATGGGTGAATACAATAGTTAGCCTGCTGCATCCAATGTGCAGGCATCAAAGCGTCAAAGGTCAAAGGTCACGTGTACACGAGAGCAGATGGTCACCCTCATGACGCAGAGTGGAAAAATGCCCCCTTTTCATTCCAGCACCGTGTCAGTTAATCTAGCACCACTCCATGTCTTGTGCGAGACGCCAAGAGACAACAAACATACATGATGATCAATCAAAATTAAGCATTTACCAACATTCAAGACTTTAACAAACTTCTGCATCTGTACACCATGATTTACAGTCAGGTTAGTCATACTGACCAATTCACTGTGACAGAATCAGGAAAACGTAAAGCTAAGTGCAAATATAAAGCAAAGCACACAACATTTATACTTTAATGGGAGAAATTTAATTTGTGTGTGTGTGTAAGAAACTGGGAAATCCCTCTGCTTAATATGGCAGGCATTTAGCACTTCGCTCTACGCTAATATGACCCATGAGTCACTCGAGTTAATGTGAATATACCAGGATTAATTTCTGTTTTCTGCACTAAAACAAGGGAACATAAATCATGTCTTTGTTCCTACAGACACTCATGTGAAAGAGTTGCTTCAAATGGTCACAACTGAGTACAAGCCACAGACTAAAAGGACTGTGAATAACAAAAGCTGTCCCAATTCAAAAGGACTCTGTCTACGTCTATTCTTCTAAGGCTGCATGGACCATGAAGGTTGAACTGAAAAGGGATTTCCTGTTTTCCTGTTATCCAATAAACTTGGGAAATTTTGGCTGGTGAAGGATCATCCCACTGGATCCTTTGTTAACATGGAAAAGGAGGACATAATTCTCTGCCTCTTATGAGGAAGGCTTCAAAATGGGTTAGGGACACAATTGGTCTTCAAATACTAACGTTTAAAGCAGTGAACGGTCTTGCGCCACAGTACCTTAGCGAACTGCTAGTTTCTTACGACCCTCCATGCCTACTTCAGTCAAAAGGTGCAGGTTATTTGTTGATACCTCGAATTACAAGGGCTACAGCAGGGGGCAGATCCTTCTCTTATAGAGCCCCACAACTATGGAACAGCCTT
>JAOVVF010032080.1:0-11201 GCA_028565595.1 Duopalatinus emarginatus | reverse complement strand
TCTGTGCTTTTCTGTTTTCCCTGGGATTATTTTTGTTTTATTTTTATTGCCTAATAAATACCTCTACTCTTATCTGCATTTGGGTCCCTGTCTGAAACCTTACAGGTGCAGGCTATTTGCTGATACCTCGAATTATGAGGGGGCAGATCCTTCTTTTATAGAGCCCCATTTCTATGGAACAGCCTTCACACAACTTATATGGAATGTAACTATTGCATAAAAGATCACGCCTAACTCTCTGTATGCTTTTCTCTACCCTATCTTGGGATGAGCTACACCTGATACAGCTGAGGCACGAGGAAATACCAGTGACCTAATTTCCGATTCCTCCTGCTCTGCAAACATGCCTGATCCAATCTGACACCCCTTCTTGGAGCCTCATCTAACCATGGACATGGACAGCCACAGACACGCCATAATGGATAGATGTAGAAACATCTTTTCTACAGTCATAGATTATAGATTTCAATTAATTCTCTGGCTATGTTTTTATTCATAATTGCATTTTTCTGTGTCACCCAAATGAGGATGGGTTCCCTTATGTATCTGGTACCTCTTAAGGTTTCTTCCTCTTGTCATCTCAAGGAGTTTTTCCTTGCCACTGTTGCCACCAGCTTGCTTATCAGGGATAAAATTTCTATAAATGTATAAATTGCTTTGGGACAATGTCCATTGTTAAAAGCGCTATACAAATAAAATTGAACTGAATTCAATTGAATTGAATTGATTTGAAGAAGGACTGAGATATGTAATGTTAGATCATTTTCAAATTAGTCAAATCTTATCAGTGTATATTTTATACTGTTTTTATTTATGACACAAAAACGTTTTCTTTGTTTGATTTTTACATTATGCTATCTTGTTAATGCTCAGGAGTAGATTTGTGCTAGGCCAGACTTAATTGATCCCTTTTTATTTTCCATAATTGAAAAAAAAATTAGTAACAACTGATTAATTTTCAAAAAGTTTTAGGGGTCCAAAAGGCCCCAAATCCCAGGAATAACCCATCGCAGAGCATCACTATCTCAGAAGCTAAGATGAGATGTTAAATTGTTACGTCCTTTGTGTGTTTGGGTTTTTTCTTTTGTTTGTTGCAGGTCTGCTGCCTGATTGGCTGTTTGTGGCCCTGCCCACAGGTTGTCCCTATTGGCGGGAAATTTTAAAAGGATCCTTTGTCTGGGAGAAGAGGCTGTTCTTGGCCTGTTGAGAGTAACACGCTCTTGGCAGTTGTATGCCTGCCAATCCAGACCAAATTAGTTCTTGTTTTCTGTTTTCTTTGTTAGGTTAAATATGTTTTTGTTCTAGTTGTTTGTTTGTTGTTTTGCCTGGGGTCACCCTGAAGTCATTGAACCCTGTTTTCTTTATTGAGTCCAACCTTCTAACTGGCAACTAGGCATGTTATGTGACAATAAATTGGAACATGTGCTTAATTGTGCTCTTTTAGTGTTGAGTTTGTTTGGTCTGAGGTTGAGCAGGCATTCACCTGGGACCTTTATTGCGTCTTACCCCTAGAGGACGTAATAAAATTTATGTCACTAGCAGATAGATAGCATTGTAGTGCTTTGTTGAGAAAATTAGGTGTTGCATTGTCTGAAATATTTAAATTTAACTAACATTTCTAATTCAAAATGCATTTAGAATGAAAAAGATAATGGGGAAAAGAACATTTAAAGTCCACACTGGCTTTGCTTTTTCTTCATAAACTGGATATTAAGATTCAAAAATAAAATAGAAATGAAATATCTATTTAGCTTTTCATTTTCCACTGCAGTATGTAACAGATAGGACAAAATTAAAATCAAAATGAAAAATGCAAAATGAATAGGCAAAGTGGAAAATGTAAAAGAAATTGCCAGAAATTCATTTTCTATTTGTCAGTGAAAATGTCTACAGACCTGAAAACGGAATCTTAAATAGTCATTTTGACTCTCATTTTCCCATTTTTCATTTTCATTTTCCGGCTCGACATGTTCCTGGTCTCCCTGTGCGAATTTCTGTAGCCTAGTACCACTATTATACAGCCAGGCCTGTCATTCTTGCAAGTGTAACAAATTCTTCTTTGTTAAGTGCCCCTACATGTGGAGTTTTGCTTGCAGGTAAAGAACTGAATTTCATTTGTACTGTGTGAAGGTCTCTTCTCCCAATTTTCCCTCATGACGTCCAGGATGCTGCAACTTCTGCGTACATACAGAAGTTCAAATTGGGACAACCCTGTAGAGGGTTCTGGGACCTCTTGTACTATGAATAATAGGGGTTCTAGCCACTTATCACAATTAAATGCATCTTCATGAACAAACTTACGAATAATTTTTAAGTGTTCGGTTGAATTGCTCCACCAGCCCATCCATTTGAGGATGGTAAATGCTGGTATGGATCAAATTAACCTCCAAATTCATTCATCTTGTGGAGTGGTCGGGTCACAAACGTGGTGCCCTGGTCAGTTATGATCACTTTTGGGAGCAAATACAGAAAAGTGCATCCACTACGGTACATGTTGTGATGTTATGAAGCGACACCAGGTGTTGCGTTGTGTCGTTCACTATAATTACCACAACGCGATGCCCTCAGGCAATCCGATCTAATGGCCTGACAAGGCATGTCGCCACAAATGTCAGCTGATAAACCCCACCACAAAAGCACTGTTGCACACTCTCCCATTAATTGAGGTTCCTTTTGAATTAATTGGCATGTACCTTGTTGGGCCATTAGACCAGACTGCCTGAGGCCATTGTGTTGTAAAATAATAAAAGCCAATAAAAGTGAGTCATTAACCGGTTCAGTGTTTTATCTACTCCTAAGTGCCCTGCCATGGGATTATGGTGAGTTACACGAAAAAACATTTTCTGTCAGCTCTGGGGAACCAATAACTGGGTCATTTCGTCTGTGATTTGAGTTTTTGCAGTTCTTTCGGCAGGAGTTAACTTATGTAAATACGCTAAAGGGAAGAGTTTACTGGGGTCACCCCTGCTCCTATGTTAGACCCATCCACCTCAACAACAAATGGCAGTCACATGAAACATGACCAACATGACACAGTAGATGCAAAGACCTTGGTGAGTCCCTCATAGTCTCTCCTCCTGGGTTAAGCGGGACATGCCACACTGCATGAGGACAAGGTCTTCCACGTCAAGCTCAACATCAGAATGTGAATGGCTGGGTAAGCAGACTGAAGCATAGAAGCTCATCTTTGGGACAGATTGAGCAGGACCTCCATACAAATATAAAAGCTATGCTAATGCTATTTTTAAAATGGTAGCAATGGTGCTATTTTTAAAAAAGGTAACATTTTAACCATGTACTCCTTCATCAAGATGATATGTGATGCTTTCTGTGCATGGTTGGAGGATTTTTTCTTAAATTCAAGTAGTTTGAACTATACAATTTAATCACGGCCTGTGGCACTTTTGCTAGGAGTGTGGTCTGACCCTGAGCCTGGACCATAGTTATGCTACAACCTGGCCCAATGCAGAATGAGATCAAGACCTCCATCAAGCTGACCAGTCACAATGATTAACTGCTTCATTCATTTTCACTCATCTGCCCTTTAACAATGTGAATGAAAGACAATTTTATTTCTGTTCTGTTTCATGATTTTTTTATGTTGTCGAAATAAAATATAGACAGATCTAAGGACATTTATTAATTACAACTGCAGAAGGCACCACCACCAATCACTGGAGAGATGCCATTATATAATTGTTCAGACTGTATCAGCAGAAGGATCATTCCACAGTTTATGCACTAGGAAGGAATTAATGTAAATTAAATTGAATGAACCTACCTTGAACAGAAGCACCTATTTTGCACTGATAAACTTTCTCCAGCTGGATATAGGCTGGCCTGTTATGTGACAAAGTTGGTGTTGGTGCCCCTTCCTGTTTTACATGCCTAAGCCTTCCTATTAGGTAGGCAACAATTAAGGGCATTAAGTAGGTATATACAAAAAGTCACAACACAGTCTACTATGTCTTTCATGCCATATACATATGCATCTGATGCTACTTATTACACCTATTCAATTAAATTCAATAGCAATGAACAATTTCCCAAATAGAAATTTATCCCTGATGAGCAAGCCGGTGGCGACAGTAAAGAGAAAAAACTTGACAAGTATGACAAGAAGAAGAAACATTGAGAGGAACCAGACTGATAAGTGAGCCCATCCTCATTTGGGTGACACAGTGCAATTATAAAGAAAAAAAGTGTAAGTATCCAGAGGAATTAAAGTCTGTAATCTAATTCACGGTTTCTAAATCTGTCCATTATGGCGTTCTATAAACTGCCCATGTCCATGCTGGGTCAAATGAGTCTCCAAGAAGATAAGGGGGGTCAGAGTGGATCGGGCAGGTTTGGGGAGCAGGGGGAATCAGAAATTGGGGTCAATGGTATCTCCTTTTGCCTCAGAGGCATAGGCAGTTCTAGACGGGGGCCAACAGGGGCCAGCGCCCCTGTAAAATTGCTCCTGGCCCCTGTTGTGGCCCCTGTGCTGAACAAATAAATGTTTTTATTAATTTCTTATGGTCACATTAAATGTTATTTCTGCAGAGAGCAAGCAGAAACTTCAGTAGAATAGCTATGACAGCATAACTACAATGGAGAACTAGAAGGTGACACAAACATGAGTGAGCCCTAGGGCATGAAGCAGCCAGCCGCTCCGCAGTCATCAAACCTGAGTGAATGCACAAGAGTGTGTGTGTGTGTGTGTGGCAGCATTCAAATATCTGTTTTGAGCCTAGACTTAAAAAATGAGATTGCATCTAAGTCCCAAACACTAATTGGAAGGCTGTTCCATACATGTGGGGCTCTATAAGAGAAGGATCTGCCCCCTGCTGTAGCCCTCATAATTCAGGGTATCAGCAAGTAGCCTGCACCTTTTGATTGAAGTAGACATGGCAGACATGACATGTCTCTCATAAGAGACTACAAGTTTGCTAAGGTACTGTGTGTAACTGTTCACTGCTTTATAAGTCAATAGTAGTATTTTATAGTCAGTGTGAAATTTGACTGGGAGCCAGTGCAGTGTGGATAAGGCAGGGGTGATATGTTCATATTTTCTGGTTCTAGTAAGGATCCTGGCTGCTGCATTCTGGACTAACTGCAGTTTGTTTATGCACCTACTGGAACAACCAGACAACAAGCCATTACAATAATCCAGCCTAGAGGTAACAAAAGCATGGACAAGTTTTTTTTCTGCATCATGTAGTGACATATTTCTTATCTTATCAATGTTTCTACGATGATAGAAGGCTATCCTGGTGATATTTACATGAGCTTCAAAAGAAAGACTGAAATCAATAATCACACCAAGGTCTTTAACAACTGTACATGATATAACTGAAAGACCATCCAGAGTTGTTATGTAATCAGAAAGTTTACTCCTAGCTGCCTGTGGTCCTAATAAAAGCACTTCTGTTTTATCAGAATTTAGTAAAAGAGAATTGTTCAACATCCACTGTCTAATGTCCTTCACACATTTCTCAATTTTACTAAACTGATGTCTCTCGTCTGGCTTTGCTGACACATATAATTGTTGTATCATCATCATAACAGTGAAATCTGATACCATGTTTACGAATAATATTACCCAGAGGTTACATATATATAGAGAAAATAACAGCATGCCTAAAACAGAACCTTATGGAACACCAAACTTTACCTTACACACTGATAACAGTCAGTCAAATAAGAAGTGAAGGACAGGGGTGTTCCCTTAACTTCAGCAATATTTTCTAGCTTATGAAGGACAATAGCGTGATCAATGGTGTTAAATGCTGCACTTAAGTCAAGCAATACAGGCATGGAGACACAACCCTGATCAGAGGCCAGTAACAGATCATTCTCAACTTTAACCAGTACTGTCTGTATGCTATGATAAGGCCTTAATCCTGACTGACCAATGTCAAAAATGTTATTTCTATGCAGGTATGAACATAATTGCTGCACTACAACTCTTTCTAGGATCTTGGAGATGAAAAGGAGGTTAAATATTGGCCTGTAATTAGACAGCTGGCAGGGGTCAAGGTTAGGTAATTTAATCAGTGGTTTCATAATTGCTAATAATTGCTAAAATCATTAAAATTAAAATTCGATTAGGTTAAATTATTTCCAGTAGTATCTGTTTGAGCAAAGTTGTGGGTATGGGATCTAGTATAAATGTTGATGATTTTAATGAAGAAACTAGTGAAATGAACTCTAGTTAAAAGACTCTAATCGCTGGTTGGTTTTTTATCTGATTGCTCAGGTTTAGATTAATGGTATTAATTTTGTGCCTTACGTTTTCATCCTTATCATTGAAAAAATTGTCGCTACAACATACTGATGACTGTATGCACTTCTGTAGTGGTTTTCTTCCTAGTTCATTTTGCTACAGTATTAAATAAGTGTCCAGGATTAATTTTGTTATCTTCTATAAGCGAGGAGAAATATTTTTGTTCTAGCAGCACTAAGAGCTTTTCTATAATTTAGGAGATTCTCCTTCCTTCCATGCTGGTTGGAACACACCCAGTTTGTGTGTGTGTGTGTGTGTGCTTGTGTGTACTGTATACATGTTTGTGTGTGTATGTGTGTGTGTGTGTGTGTGTGTGTTTTAAGGTGCATATGCAATCATTGTACCACAGTGCTAGTTTCTTCTCTTTACTTATTTTTCATTTAAGTGGGGCTACACTATCCAGAGTATAATGGAAAGTTGACTCTAAGTATTTGGTCATCCGATCAAGCTCAGTGGGGTCAGACAGCGATCCAATCAAACCTGAAAAATCTGGGAGTTTACTGATAAAACTATCTGCAGTAGTACTGATGTGAAAAGCATATATTTTGGTTAATATGCATTTTAAACGAGATAAGGTAAAGTTAGTAGATAGAATCAGATTGTGGAAGCGTTACTATATTATCTATATTTAATCCAAATGTTATAAGTGGGTCCTATTACATTCTGATTAACACCTATTGAATCTAGAATGGACACCACTGCAGTTCTTCTGGATTATTAAAATTAATATTAAAAGTCCCAACAAATAGAACTTAAGTTTCTACAAACTTTTTACAGAAATAATTAGGTTGGAGATAAAATCCACAAATTCATGGCCCTGGGGGTCTGGCCCTGGGGGTCTGTAAATAATAAATGTAATTAACTGCGTACATTTTTTTCCCCGGCTCTCTAGCTTTGGCTCTGGACTGTCATGGATTAACTAGACCTGTAAGACTATGTCCTATGCTACGAGAAATGAGAGCAGCACCTTCCCAAATCGGATAGATATGAAACAGGCCAGCCTTGCCCTCAAAACTACTCCAATGGTGAAAATAAACTATTTGCCTACTGTGCTTGCACACAGAGGAATGTGACCTCTGCATTTAACCCATCTATGCAGTGAAACACACACACCAGTGAACACTAGAGGGCAGTGAAAACACTTGCCCAGAATGGGGGCACCCCTAAACCACGGTGCCCAGGGAGCAGTTAGGGGAGTTAAGTGCCTTGCTCAAGGGCACCTCAGTCGTGTCTTGCAGAGATCGAACCTGGGGCCTTCTGGTCACAAGACCAGTTCCCTAACCACTAGGCCCTGGCTACCCCTGTTTCCTTGATTGAGTAAATGTTAATTTAAAATATATAAATAAATAATAAATGCATGTGTAAAATATTATAATGTGTAAAAATATTATGACTGACATATTAAACATTATTTCGGCATATACTTTTGCTAAATATTGAATTATATTTTTAAATGATTTAGCAATCTAATTTTATCTCACGCATTAACATTTTTTTTGCTAGACTGTCTCTCTTTCTTTAGCTGCTGCATTACTTTTATGTCTAAATATGTGTTTATAGTCTGCATATGCAGTCATTAATATTCCCAGCTTCAGCGATGTAAAATACTAGTCTGTATTCTTTTTTTCTCATTAAAATCCTTGCGAATCCTTTTATTAGTGCTCCATTGAGAATGTTTTTTGTAGTTAACCATAAACACACTTCTGCTAGGATCAACCTACTCAGAACTGACTGATCTTGGTTAAAGAAACAATCATCACTTGTTCTGGAAATGAAATATATCACGATATACTGTCTACTGTACCATTCATCCCAGAACTGGATGGGTGTTTTTCCATTCAGCTATTGTCTGCTTCAGCCAAAATAATAAAACATAGACAGGTGGAGGGGATTGGAGGTCTCATTTCCTTTTTTCATTAAAATGATATGGTGTGAACTTAGTTGGGGTATTGTTGTAATTCCATCTGAGGAATAAAGCCCAAATACATGCACCAACCCGATACCCCCCACCCACCCCCCACCACATACACACCCCACAACCAACAACACCAGCAAAATAATAATGAAAGTATAACACATTTACTATTTCTCTCTCTTTCTCTTTTTACTTTTCACCTGAAACAAACCAGAAACAAATTAATAATTCCCATCTGTAACAGGATAAATGGCTTTTCATATTGGGTGTTCCCCTTTTGCCATTTGTGTGCGCACACACGCACACAAACACCTTACACAGTGGGATGTTTTACATTATTCTAAACAATAGATTTGTCAGGAGGGGTGGAAGTAAAGACCCATTTTGAAAGATTTTTTTTATGCAGGACTCATTCCCTTCTGCAAATATACACAGCTGCTTTCTTAGAATCCTTGGATGTGTGTACACAGTCAGGACTATGGCCCAATGAATGTTTACACAGCCTGATACCAAACTGAATGACATTCTGTTGATTTTGCAGTAGACCGTACAATAAGCCCCAAACTGTTGTCAGTACCTAACACACAATATATGATCCCTATATAACTTGATCTTCATGATGTGTTACACTTGATGAACAGAAATGGTAAATGTGGGCATTATTGAATTACAGTGTATGACAGATTAATCACAAAGTTGGTATAAAATGTTTAATATACATACATACATGCATACACATGCATATATTTTCATGCATACACCATGGACACAGCCAGACATTTTAACTCTTTGTATTGTCTTCACTTTTGGGACCCTCTGGTATCCCTCGGGTCAAACTAACCCGGGACATATTAGGGGACTTAAAAACAGTTATAAAATAAAATTTTACTTCATAAACCATTTACATATATTTTCTTTATCTCAATTTCAACAATAGATATATATGTTTAACTATTGCAATTAGTATCTACGAAAACACAATTAATGATCAAAGTGTGATTCTTTTTTTTTCATGGGGTTATAACTGATCCACTATACTCAACTTGGGTGTCATCAATTTTAAACACTCGGTTAAACACCCAGGGCTTAGCCCAAATGTTCAGAACCATGGTCGACTCTGAAGATTTATTTGCCCCTATCACAGCAGTAATATGAACTCTTTTTCTGAGACAAGAGAATTTCTAAACAAATCAGCACATTCTATGTGCAAAAAATAATAGTTGCTGACTAATGTTAATTTCTAAGTAACCGCAGCTAACGATTTTTTCATCTACCACTTCACACACTCTGCTGTTCACCAGTAGTCGATGGTGCTGACTCTGTTGATGTTCAACCAATTTCTGTTGCTGATGGCTGTGATTGGTTCAACTTCAAAAAAATTCTCATGTCCATGGTCCACCACTACTTGCTCAAGCTTGCTTACTGATAGGATTGTGAGGTCTAGTGTTTCTCAGAACTGCGACAACAACAACCAGCTAAAATAACTTTCACTATTTTTTATGTAGTTAATTAATATAACTTAGAATATGAACTTAGAATATTAACTTAATACCAAACTAAACTTAGAATATGAGCTTAGAATATTAACTTAATATTACTAATATTAGCTACTCTTTCTTTCTTTTATCCTTGCTGTCTGGTTCTTTTTCTGTCTGCTTATGTCATGTGCATGTGTTGTGTGTTTATTACACTGTGTGTTTGTGTACAGCTGTTGAAATTGAGAAGGGATCAAACTATGAGTTAATATAACTTGGGTGATGTGTCATTCTCAGTACAGCACTGCACTGCATTCTGTGTATTAGTCACAACAAAGTCACTGATAAACTTACTGACCACTTTATTAGACACCTACATTTGATAGTGGACACTACTGTTTTTAAGCTGTTTGTTAATATTACTTAGAAAATGTATATTTACCCAGTTTTTTTAACATGGATTTTGCCAGACCAATTAGAGAATTGTTAATATTTCTTTATTTATTTTTTTAACTTTAGCATCTGAAAAAGTTTTGGGGGCTTTTGGCAAATCTTCCAAGGCTTGAGCCCCATAAGCCATTCCCTCACTCCACCCCTGGGATACACACACGCACACACACACACACACACACACACACACACACACACACACACACACACACACACACACACACACACACACACACACATTTATGCGGCCTACAGGTGTGCGCATAGGATTATTACAGATAGCAATAGTAAAGACTGGCATTTTATTTAATTAACTGAAGAAATGGAAGAATATGTAAAATGCATTATGGTTAAGTAAATTGTTTCTCTCCTGAGTCTGTATAAACAGGTGTATAACAATTAAATTATATTTTTTTTGCATCATGTATAGTAGACATAATTATTTGATATGAGAAAAAGTTTTACACATCAACTGGTAGTTTACTTTTAAAACATGCCTTTTTATTTAGCTGAACAAACTAGTAACACACTGGCATGACATAAGCATAACATAATGTGTACTGAGAGCACATTTGCATCTGACGTCCAGCAGTCTAGTGCCGCAAAGCAATACAGTGTCATAAAGTTGTTGTACACAGTAGCTCACAGTGCGCTCTTACTCTAAATGGTTTTGACTGAATATAACAAATCAAATTTCAATATCTTGAAAAATTCATTCTAATACATTTCATTTGTTTATTTCACCTGTGGCTGCACCCCTGAATAGACTACCAAATTATCAGAACACTAGTTAGTCAAATATGCATACGTTATATACCTATTATAATAGTGTAAATAACTAAACACTATACTATATAATCAAAATGCAATAAAATCATGTATTCATCTTATGAATTCTTCTGTGTAGATAATCGAATGCTGCAACAAGTTTTGTCAGATATAAATATTTGCTTTGTCTAAACCACATATTTAGATGCAATTTAAATGCAGGCAAGGACACACATTAATGTTTTCCTCAGATTTCCACAGAGTTTTGTTTACATTATTATAATGCCATTCATCTCAAATATCTCAAACATCTAAAAAAAAAAAT
>JAOVVF010032079.1:0-11203 GCA_028565595.1 Duopalatinus emarginatus | reverse complement strand
TATATAATTTCATTAGTTTTTAAGTCATCTTCACAATTTTTGCATGTCTTAAATAGTAGTTCTAAGTACAGTTTATGCAGTTTTATAAGGAAATTAGATGGTTAGTTTTACTTTTTTTTTTTAATGTTTTTGTAGTAGTAACTCAATAATGCAGAATTCACAAAATAAATATCTATACCACATTTTGTTCTAAAAACAATAGGGTACACAATAATTTTGTGCAGTAATATATACAAAAAAACCCCCAAAGGGCTTAAAATAGAACTTTGTGGAACACCAAACTTGACCACAGTAAGTGTAGAAACATCATCATCACCATTTAAATCTACCCACTGATAATGATCATTCAAATAAGACCTGAATAAGGAGAGGGCTGTTCTCCTAACTTCATTCCATTAACTCCAACAACATTTTGTTTTCAATGAAGGAGTTCATGGCATGGCCCTCTCCTTATTTGTACCCTGTGAAGAAAAATACTATGATCCATGGTATCAAAAGCTGAACTCGGAGAACATTATTAAGGAGACACAACCCTGAAACAGAGGAACACAGCTGGTGCTGGGTGAAGAATTGATGTTTACTTGCCTGGATGACTAGCAAATTAGTTTATGACTTCTATATCTACCTCTGATTAGTCCAAGCTCCTGAACCTTCACCTGCATCAGTTTCTTCCCCTAAAGTTATCGTTCATGTCACACTGAATAACTGAGTTCTTCCTAAGTAAAGAAAGCCCACAGACTCACAGTCTCACTGGATACTTGTACTCCCTGGTTTGCACTGTGTGGTGAAGTCCAGCTTGTCAAACCAATCAAAGGTGCCAGCTTTACAATAAAAGTATAATACAAAGATCTAAAGGATAAAAGAGTCAAACAACAAAATACAGAACCTGAACTGCACCATGTATCATTGAAATTATATACATACATATATACATTAAGACATTTAGACTTTTATGCATGTGCTTCACTTTCAGTTCAACCATGACCAACCGTCTACTATATATCAACTATGAGTTAATAATATGTCAATAAATAAAGAGACTGGTCTGTTATGAGGCATTAGCTAAACTGTTACAGGGCACCAGATTCAAAACCTGACCTTTATTTATGTCCAAAAAATCATAGTTGCCTTTCTGTGGGCAGTAAAATTCTTTCCTGATGAATCTTACAGTAAGTCTTCAGTACCCGCCCTGATTGACACTAGTTCTTTCTTAAAGTGAGTTTTCAGTATTCACCCTGATTGAAAAATTAAGCAGAACAACAAGCCTATAGAAACACATTGGTGTACAAATGTGAGTGAATTCATTAATGCTGACTATGTGTGTTCTGATACAAACAGTGATAAAATCATAAATGAATAAATGGAAGTACACTAAAATACTGCCATTCCCTGAATCCTTTCAGAATTGTTTTCAGTCATTCATTTTTTTCTGCATCAACTACTTTATCCTGGTCTGGGTTGTGGTGGATCCAGAGCCTAGCCTAGGAAATGACAGTAGGTATTTTAGTTTTCAGTCTTTGAAGCCAAGCATTATGAGTTCTGTCTGTACCCAGTACAACCACACATTTTCCACTCCAAAACCTCAAACATACACACATTACTATATATACAGTGTGTGTGTGCACAGATAAATATCAAGAACTGCACATGGGATCCATTATCTAGATAATTAGTCTCTTTCTGTGCTTAGTATGCACACGTTTGAAGACTATGATGGAAAAAGTACAAAGCAACTTTTTGCAGATGAATCACGTGACCACAGAACCAGAATCTTGTCTTATGTGTCTTATGTGGACTTATGTTCTATTTTCCAAAACTCTTGGTACAAATACATACCTGCATGCCAAAACTGGTGAGACACTGGTTTCAAACACTACCATAAAATTCATCTACTGCATTGAGTAAATGTGCTAAATTGTAATTTGTTTTTTCTTAGACAAATCTTTTTACTTAATAAGCACAATAACTGTATACATTTTCATAAGTTTTAATTCCTTAATGTAATGTAGTAAATTAAACTACAAAAATTGAGAGAAAAAAATGAAGGTACTGTGAAAATATGCAACTGAAAATGAATGTAGAATATAGTAAAATATTTTCCATGTATTTACCTGTATAAGCCAATTTTTAATAAACAGTTTGTACTGAGGATACTGTCTGGGTTGGGCCGGAGATCCTGATCACCTAAGCCTAGCAGTGGGGTATAAACCCTTGCATGCCTTATACACCCCTGTCAAACCTCAACAACCTCCTCCATGGCCTAGAGTAGAAACATGGATATAGGGGTCTCAATCGGACCTCTATGTTGAAATATATATATATAAAAAAGATGCTGCTGAATCTTTGTTTGTGAACCATCATAACCTAGAGTAGCCTGGTGGAAACTGCGACTGTTCCAAACTGGCTGTTCTGATTGTGCTGCCTGCCTCTGGTCTAGGCAGAGATCATTTTATGTGAGGAGGTCTGTACTGATATAATTACTGTATACCATTCATTTACAGTAAGGAAGCATACAGTAACTACAACTTAACTCTATGTGGTATGGTACAGTAATACAATGCATTTCACAGTACAGTACAGTAGGGCAAACAGCTGCAGTACATGTACATGCTACACTGCAGAGTACAGCACCACGCTACAGTAAAGAGCTGTATGCAAATTAACTACCTAATGTCCTATTATCCTTAGCCAATTCCGACTTATAGACTGGATTCAGACTATGTTAATGTCATGATTTTAATGCTGACAAAATTCCAGTGACAAGTCTGAATATGAGCGTCAGGAATGATGAATTGACATACCCCTTGTAGTGTGACATGTAAGATCTATGATTTGGCACCTTGTTGAAAAGACAAGCATTTCAGAAATTTTGGATTTTTTCTGTTTGAGGTCTAACATGACATGTTCCTTGATATTGACCAGTAGGATGAATGAGTGCTCATTGGTGCATATATAAATTATATATGAAACAAACAAACAAACAAACAAAAACATGCAGCATGGAAAGAGGGATGCTGCTGGATGGAATAGCAAATCTAAACGATTCATATCCCTTGAACTGTGACAATAATATCTGTACCTCTTGATGTCTATGTGAGCAAGTACCATGAAGGATTAAAAGAAGAAAAATTTGGGCCAGAAATAACAGAGGCACTTCAGCAGCCCAGTTACTAGCTGATCTGCACAGTAAAGTCGGTGCCAAGTGGAATAAAAAAAAATGCAGAAAAGTGGAAACCCACACTCCAAGTTTTATACTATCAGTCTTTTTATAGTTACAGTTTTTCTATAAAATCTTGACCCTGACCTATAAACTCAGGCAAGTTTATTAAAGGCAGAATATAATAAATTGTGAGGGTAGTACTAGTTATTGGTGTTGCCAAGACATGGCAAGAAATCATGGCACAATATTTGTCTAATCTGGCATGATGACTACCATGAAACACAAAAATAATGAAAAATATTCTGGCCTTAGTTTTCCCATCTATTAGTTGGATTGTGTGTTAATTGGGTTTGAGCTGTCATGAATAAGTTAGTGGCATTGAATACCAGTGTTTTCTAAATGATCGCATGATACAAACAGACACAAAAGTTCAATAAATCTGAATCATGTGTGAAAACAAGAGAATACTGTTTATAGTTTTGGGAAATTAGTCTTTCCTTTGGTAGATGGTGTCATGGTTTAGGATGTTTGGCTAACATGCTCAGTTAAGTGTGTAAGTGTGTAAGTGATTGGGGAAAGTAGTTGCATGTGTGTTTGCATGCTGTGTCATTTTCTAAAGATTTAATGCATATGTGTTAGCAATGTTATGCAGTTGTAAGGACTGCAGTGTTATTGTCAGTATTTCCAGCGACTCAGTATCATGACTGACCCTGTGCTCTGACCCCAACTTCCTAACAAGCGGTAATATGCAAAGAAATTAATTTCACTGTGCTGTAATGTATCTGTGAAAAATAAAGGCATCTTCTTCTTAATTTTTACTTCTAACACTAATTTCCTGGAAGGTCATAAAGGAGAAAAAATAGACATAGGGGCCTACAACTCACAAAGCATTGTTTCCTGTAGTGTATTTCTAAAAACAGCAAGTAACAACAATATGACCTTAATAAAGTAACTATTGAAGCCACATCACAAATCTTGTATAAAAAGAACACTGGGCACCACTTTTCCATGATAATCCATCTAGTGGTTTTCTGTTGATGAATGATGATGATGATGATAAGCACTATCTAAATCTTACATAGCTGTTCAAATAAGTTGAGACCTGGAAACTCTAAACTCTACAGCATACATCATTTAAATCAGGCACTGACACACTACCAGCCTTTGGAGGGCCTTCTGTATACTCGGGACACATACTATAAACTTGGCCACTGCATAATTTGATGTCTATTTTTATTCATTTTAAAATTGTATATTTATTGTTAATTTATTTATTTAATATTTAACTTTTAACTGATGGACTTTTGACTGATGGAGTATAAAACTTTCCTACTGTTTATATCATTTGCAGTCCAAATTCATAGTTTCTAAGAGTTTCTAAAGTTGTCCATCATTTTCATCTTTGGGTATTCCATGTGGGTTTATCCGTAGCAGCAGCAAGTGATATTCATTTGATGAGAACTCTAAACAGAAGTAGGATGTCATGGTGGATAAAGCAGGGCCGTAAAGCAGAAGGAATCAGGATTACCGGAATGTCTTGACTTGACAAAGTTTTCTGCGAGACTTATGGTCAAGAGTAGCCTGTCTTCAATAAACCACATATCCAACTGATGTGTAATAGTTAGACATCACCTGATCGTAAACCTAATACACTCCTACAGAAAAAAACAAGGATTCCTGAAGGTTTTTTTATAGCTGGAAATGATTAAAGTATTCAATATTAAAGTTCGGCCAGACGCACAGAAGCATAAAAATGAAGAGTCATTTGTGGTGCTAGATTAAACTCTTCTAGGTAGTGTGATATACATGTGCTTTCTGTGAGTCTAAATGTCGCAAATTGTCTATGTATATTAACTCTGACATAGTGGAATATGTGAATTAACAGTCTGGTAAATTGAAGTGAGTGTGCGAGTGTGCATTTTTGTCTGTTAATGTCTTTTACAGAGCCTGAAGGTAAAAATCTAGAAACTGAACAGAATCTTTAGTCATTTTTCTTTCCTGTTCAGACATCAGAGCATTGCGAAAACATTTTCTTAACTGAAATAGGTCACATACTAGATGGTCAGAAAGATATTTATCATTGTTTTATTGATTTGTTACCTCTGGAATGGTAAAACTAGAGCATGAGAGCAGGCTGCCTAGCTAGAGTCAAGTTAAGAAACTATTCAATATACCTGGGAATAGCTTCATATGTGTATACAATTTCAATATAATATAACAAATACAACCAAATACAAACAATAACCTGCACCATTTAATAAAGAAATAGGGGAAAAAGAATTGTAACAAACTTTAGACTTGTAACACCCTACATTTGTTGTTGGCCATCTTCACAGTGTTTCATGGTATACTCAAATGCCTTGGAGATTTTTGCACCCTTCTCCTGACTGATACAGTAAATGCAGTAAATGTTATGAAATTCTTACAAGAACATCTGAACTTTATATGGAGTTAATCAGAGTCCCTTTATATGAGTTGATTGGTAAATTCTGAGCATAGGCTGGTGGTGGCTCCATGTGTGTCACCACACATCTAGAGATGCCAAATTATCGTTAGAGTATATATAAATATATATATATATATATACATACATGCATATATATATATATATATATATATATATATATATATATATCATATCTGTCATTGTTAAATGAGTAAATATGGTATAAAACTCCAAAACACATGTGAAAAACATATTTAAATGAGCAGAACTTGTTTCTTGTACAACATTACTTAGAACACGTGCTGTTTGGGTTCTTTTTCCAACTCCATAGAGAGCAGTAAACTTGCCATCTCACACATAGCCATCTAAACACACACACACACACACACACACACACACACGCACACACACACCACGAACACATTCTCACATTGTGAGCCTACTGTGTGTGCATGTGTGTATCGAATCACATATTTCCCTTGGGGCCTAATAAAAAAATATACTCACCATGTTTTTATGCAATGGCTTGTGAACTGACTGTTTTACTGAAGAGGAACTTAACCATCTTTTCAAAATGTCTGTATAATATACTTGCTGATTAAAAAAATAATAAGACTTTGAAAATGCATTGTTTTAGAAACTACTTACTATGATTATTTACAAAGATAAATATTTAAATGTTCTCTTCAAATTCTCACTTGAGAAATAGTCTTGGACTAGATTTGATGTGGTAGGAGACAATGAGAAAATAGCAGTATTTTGATATCTAATGATCCAGCATATGCTGTGTGTCTCATTTGCAATCCCTGTTTTTTTCTATACCCTTGTTGTATACACCTGACCTTCACACCCACATGTATTTTTGAACATCCCATTTTAGATTAAGTCCCACTTTGCTGTTATACTAACCTCCACTATTCTGGGAAGGCTTTCCTCTAAATTTCTGTGCATGGCTGTGGTGATTTGTGCTTATTTGGCCACTAGAGCATTAGGGAGGTCAGACACTTATATCAGGTGAGGAGGCCTGGGATGCAGTGTGCATTCCAGCTTTTCCTAAAGCTGTTCAGTGGGTTCAAGGTCAAGGGTCAAATTTTTATAATTAATCATTCTATACAGTTGTATGTTTTCAGTTATAGTTCAGAGTTTGGGGAAACCTGCAAATGGGTGTAATGATCAGGTGTTCACAGGCTTTTGGCCATATAGTGTAGCTTTCTTTTTGATTGATTACCGACTGTAAGAAACAGGCATGTGTGTTTAGTCAAACTTAACATTTATTTAACGCAAATGGGCTGGCAATAAAAACCATGTGTCATGACAAACCCAGTTTGTTTAAATCATGCTAAAGACCCCCCCCCCCCCCCCACACACACACACACACAGAACATTCAATACTCAAGACCGGAATTTAACTTCTCTAGGAATTTAGCCAATAAGGGACAAGCACACAGAGAGTTATTTGAGCGTTTTTGTCAAAATAAACATGAATAACATTCGCCTTTATGAACACAGCTGTCAATTAATTTACTGGGAAATGGATTGAGTCTGTACCTGATTTTAAAATGACACACTATCCCTATAAACTACACAACTTAGTGATGTTTGCACTGTAATTAGTCTACCATATGTGAACTAAGAAGTTATTTGACATTTCGATGAAGTACCTGGACACTGAGGCAGTAACATAATGTTTAAAGGCTTCCTTGCACATATTATATTTGACATTCTATTAATCAAATAGCAGAGCTGTCAGTACCGTTTAAAAGAAGGCATACAACATGCAAAAAGACATTACAGCCTTCTTCAGGGTTTGCAGTATGAACCCACTGAGGAACTAAGTAAGGAATAAAATGCTACACTTTGCGATCTGATATCGGGGAAAAAATGAATGGTGTAATTTGGCCAAACATGTAGCAAGCTATGACCTTAACTATTTTTCTATAACAGCATGCCTTTTAATATAGTAACAGGTTTTAATAGCAAAAATTTTAGCAGGCTGATTATTTGGTTTGGTTAGTTTCCCAGCCATTTTAGACTCTGCTATAATAAACCTAATTCAACCCAGAAAGGATGGTAATTAGTTTGGCTAGTTGTATGCAGAGCAGGAAAGCATTAAGGGGATACTTCATGACCAGGGTTAGGTAACTTTGGCTTAGATCATGTGGAGAGTCTGCCATATAACACGCAATCAGGTGAGTCACTGTTCCAGAGTCCCTGATTTGATCCTGAGTTCAGGTCAAGATTCAGTTCAAGAGGAGTTTTGTGTGGTCTCCTCTCTGTCTGTATAGGTTTCCTCTGGATTCCCTGGTGGCCAGAATATGTGGCCTGGCTATATGAGTAATGTGAATGAGTAAATGATGTCTGCATAGTGCCCCAAGGTGTATTGCCACTGCACCAGCACCGTACCCAAAACTCCAGATCCAACAGTTTCTGAAGATGAATGAAGGTTATGAATGAATCAACATGACGAACAAATTAATCAACATCAAAATAGAGAATTTACCAGCGATGAAATAGTTAAAGCACTTTTTTTTGAAGCAACTCACCATTTCAGGGACAGTAAATTACACCACAGAAGATCAAACTATGCTGGTCTCCCTTTGAAATGGTTCTGGTGGAGCCACTACTATCTTTCCAATGTCAGTTAGCCTTCAGAGGCTTGGCAAGACTCCTTCCTAGCATACATAGAACAACAAAGGAACATGAGTGTGCAGGCTTTAAGACCACTGAGGATTGCTTTAGGAATGCTGCAACCAGAGGTGGCAGATGTACAGAAGTCCCTTACTTAAACAAAAGTACTAGTATATTGTAAAAGAATGACTTTTTTTACTCAAGTAGAAGTATAAAAGTACATGTACTTCAAGTAAAAAAGTTAAAGTATTTATTTAAATCACTTCTGTTCTTTATTGAAGTCAGAGGTGCACAAGCACTATCCCAGGAAAGCATGCAGTAAACAGCTTTAGTTTAATACTATTCTCTTTACAAGAGTTATGTTTAGAACTCAGAACTATGATAGCCTCATACCTATTAGTAACATTCATACAAAAATGGACATAACAGCACCTTACTGCTAACTACACTGCCCCCCCCCCTTTATTTTTATTGTATTGTAAACTGTCTGGTGTATTTATTGTAAATCATCTTCCGTTTCACTGTGTACTGTACACCATGAGACCCAGAAAATCTCATTTAATCTCAGCAGTAGCTGGTTCTCACAATTTTTGGAATCCAAGTTTTCTATTGTGGGACTAAATATCAGTCCTGCTATTCTAAACAGTCTCTTACATGCTGCTGGGGCAGGCAGTGGTGTATTGAGCATCTGAGACAACTTAAATACTGCTGGAAAGAATTTCAAGGTATCCATAAGGTCATGGATACTGTTGTTTTTCAGACGATGGATAGTCACTATCGATAGTGTCAGATTCCATTTTCTCATCTATTTTCCTCTTACTTTTCCCAATGTTCTCTGCCTGTTATCTGAAAGCCATAAAAGTATTCAATCACATGTTCACTTCGCTCCCCCCCTCCTCCCCCTTTCACAACCAGTAGGATTTGCCCTTCATTAGCTGCATGAGTGTGATAAAATAGAGCAATAAATAAATTTAGTAAATAACATAAAGTAACAAATCTTTTTTTTTTTACGTAGTGAGTAAAAAGTACAGGTATTTCTTTTGAAATGAAGTGATTTAGAAGTAAAAAGTATTAAGTGACAGAAATACCAGAGTAAAATATAGATATATAAAAAAAATACCTAAGTACAGTACTATGTTACTTACCACCTCTGGCTGACACCACTAGCTTGCTGAAGGAAGGATGTGATCTTTGGTCAAATCTAAAGGATTCTAGACGTCAGAACACTCCTTCAGTGCAATTCATGATTATTCAATGATGTAGCACCTTAGAAATGCAACCGTTAACGATCCTTCCTTGACACTGAGAAACAACAAATTTAGAGTGCTCGAATTTGCATTTACTGCTTAACGTACCAAACCGTTTAACGTACAGACTCAAACACCATTTCCTAAATAATCATGACTATACCTATTTTTTTGTGTTGGTGATATTTATGTTTTTTTTTTTAATTATAGTTTAACATTTTTAAATTTTCCATAGGAATGAATGGGGGAGTTTTTCAAACTGCCGTAACTCATTTTTCAAGCTTTATTTTTTTTTTTAGTTATGGGGACTTGTTGGGGATGAGGCACCAGAAACTTCTCCATTAATTTCAGGGCTATAAAAATTCATTTTCCAATTTCCGGTTCAACCTGTCATAAATTGGGCATCTTCTGCTCTATCCTCATAATTTTACATCACAACAATCACCAAGGGGTCTTCTCTCAGACGGTTTGAAGTGATAGGTTAAAGATTTTCTGAGGTATGAGCGTTTGTTCAGAATCTGCAGATAGGCACAAACTGTGCATTTCCACAAACACCTGCATATTAACAGCTTAACTAAATTTTAACTTATAGACATATTAACAACTTACAGACAGTGGGATCTGTATATAAATTTATAAATACATCAAGAAATTACAGTAGAATTTACGCCTGTGTGTAAAAAGACCACAATTATAAGGAGTTCTTCCCTCTGTCTTGACTAGCCTGTGCCCGTCTCTCCAACACACACACACAAGTATGGACACATAAATACAAACACGCACACACACACACACACACACACACACACACAATAAATACCAAAATGTAATGTACACTCTACCATACACCAATTGATTTAGACCATCATGCATTGGAGCCTGTCTTAAGAAAGTGCTGTTTAACTTATTTGATTTCTTTGCAGTTAATATAGTGAACATTTTTATAATAGCATAGTTACAGCTGCAATACCTATCGTGCTTGATTGGTGCATACAGTACAGCCAGAGTATGTTGTAAATTAAGTTATGTGTGCATAGATTTGGGTTGTAAAGTTTGATTTCAACATTGTAAAGACATTGTGTAAAAAAAAAAAAAATGCAACATAGGTGTAGCTGTTTATAGTTATTGATACAGAGAACACTAAGGAATTCGGGGTCCTTAGTGTTCTCTGTATCAAAAACTATATAGTGAGTGCATGGACAAATGGACAATCTGAAGGAAGCTGTAATGTACAGAAACTGCACCCTACATTGATTGACTTGTGGCCTGTCTCATGAAAGTTTTGTTATAAAGAAGGGCCATGATGGACCAAATGAATATCCTGTACAACTGTAAGAGGTGGTTTTTCATTTTCACACATGTGGTGCAGATGATGTGACATAGATAATAATTATGCATACCCAGCATATACTTATGTGTTTCGTCCAAACAGTGTCCAGCTGTCTACCCTTATCCCCTACTGAGTGTACAGTGAGTTACTGAAGAAGTGGACAATCTGAACACAGCTTTTGTGTCTTTGCACTATTTTTTCCTTTGGCCCACTGAGGTATTAGCTGTTATCTCCTCCTAGTGGCCACATATTAATACTACACCATCGCTTCATATTTACACAGTACATAAAAATAATGATTACTTATTAGGTAAGTCATTTCATATTCTACAAACCGGATTCCAAAAAAGTTGGGACACTAAACAAATTGTAAATAAAAACTGAATGCAATG
>JAOVVF010032076.1:0-11206 GCA_028565595.1 Duopalatinus emarginatus | reverse complement strand
GTGTGTGTGTGACAGACAGACAGATACAGAGAGGACAAATTTGGTGGTACCTTTAATTTTGTGATAAATAACCTAAAGTAAAATTCTGTCAGACTTTGCTTTTGATGTTTGATTCAACGGAATATTGTAAATAAAAATGGCATGGACAAAAATTATGGGAACTTTAACCTAATATTGTGTTGTGCAACCTTTAGAGGCGTTCACTGAAAATCAATATGATTTTCCTCTTGCGCCAGGTTCAGGGAGGTTGGTTTGGTCCCACGGACTTTATCTTCTTAATAATGTTTGCAATCTTAGTTACAGAAACATTGGGTTTCTTGGAGATTATCTTATAGCCTATACCATTAATATGCTTGTCTGAGTGGTCTCTCAGACAAATATTTTCTCCTTTTCTTTCTGTGGCCCTTGTTCAGTGCAGTGCATATGATGATATCAGAAGCAGAATGACTTCTTTATTTCTTTTGAACAGGCTACATGACTGATTACAAGTTTAAAGAAATGTGTACTACAAATTAGAGAAAACTGTGAGTTTGCTTCATTCTGTGACATAGCTATGGCAGGCAGTTATAAGTCTATACGGTAGAAAATAACTTTTTTACTGACTTACTACCATAAATCCTGCATAAATTATGGAATGTTAAGCTAAAATAACTGGAGAATGTTCTATGGCTACTGGACAGGGACTTTTTTCCCACACAGCTTATATAAGTTCAATCGTTAATTGCTCATTTTTGTTGACTGTTTCATGCATTAAACAGATTTGTCCATGCCCATTCCAATACAACGTTGACAAATATTATTCTTTACTAGTATTTTCTATGACTAATTAATTTGTGACGTGATTCTGTGAAAGAATGTAAGATAACTATTTAATTATAGGCAGATTAATGAACATAAGTGTGTGGTTTAAGTTATAATTCTCCAAAACTATGAGAAAGACTAATAAACTAGTTAAACTAATACAGAAAACTATATACATACATAAGTTTATTCCAAGTTGTAAAAGGCAGTTCTACATGTTAGTAAATGATTATAATATACTATTGTATTAATTTCCCCACCCTTTTTCTGAATGTCTCACACACTGACAACCAAAAAATTAAAATGGGAAGTAAAGAGAGAGGGTAGAGAAGAGAATACAGAGAATTAGGTATGTTGTGCATACAGCAAGCAGAACCTCTTGCAAACTAGGTAAGATAGCATAACTACAAGGGAGAACCAGAGGATGACAGAGGCATGAAAGCACCCTGGCCAGCCACTCCACTGTCAAAAATGTGTTTTACTACATGAATGGGTCAAATGCGGTAGCCAGTTACACTGTACAGTGGTCAAAAGGGAAGTTTACTTTCACTTTCTATCCCTGGCCTCCAGAAACACAGCTAAAAGAATTCCAGAGTTCTTGTAACTATATACGTCTATTTTATCCAGACTCTGGAATTCTTGTAACACCTGGATGGGCCGAAAAATGGAGAGGTATTTCCCTAGTGCAAAGTTGCCCCGGTGGGCTGTTGCCAGGATCATCCCTGAGTGCCGTTCTTACCTCTCTCTCTATAGACCATGAAATGAGATAGTAAAATAGACGTGGTCAAAGAACAAGGATCAGCATGCCTGTCTAGCATAAAGCTGCTTAGCTTACTGGATATGTGCAGGTTTTTTGGGCTGTCCAGACCAAGAACTGATGTTTTGCCCCCTCCAGTTATTGCCTCCATTCCTCCAGTGCTTTCTTAACAACCAGCAGTTCCTAATCCCCTATGGCAAAATTTTGTTCTGCTGGCAGAAAGCGGCAAGAAAAGTAGGCATAGATATGGATTTTTTTAGCAGGCCCCACCCGTTGGGACAGAACAGCTCCACTCCCTTCAACGGACACATCTACCTTAAAGTAAAAAGGCTCCTCCAGATCCGGAAGCTGCAGAACAAAGCTGTCGCTTGAGGTTAGTGAACACCTGTTCCGCTTCAGTGCTCTAGTGGAAAGGCTCTAACGAGTGACAACCACAGTCTTGATTTTCATCTGGTCCAATGCCCAGGAAAGGAACAGTGGTAGTATTTCAATTTCTCCAACTTCACATATCAATAGTTCTCCCAAAGAAGTTATCCTAGAGATTGAGACTCTGATGGTTGATGCAGGGACGAAGGGGCCCATCCTATTTATGCATATAAAACCAAAAGCTAATGCCTCCCAAATAAAGGAGTCAGTTCCCAGGAGGAGGTTAATTTGTTAAATGCTCTATAGGGAGACAGGACCTTGGCGTGTTCTTTACCAAACAGCATCCTATTGAATGTGACACTGGAGAGGTCTGGGGTTAATGACCTGGTACAGCAAAGCTTCCCTGTGTGTTGGAAAAGGCAAGGTTCTTGACAGTTTAGGCCCCAGAATACAGTGTTTGTGTGCACCAGTCTATGTGTAGGTTGTGTTTCTCCAACTATGGGAAGCTGCAGATGGGGAGCTTTAGTCACATATAGGTTAAGGCTCTCAGTCTGGTTGTAATCTGCAGATTGATGGTCTTAGTTTGGTGAGTGATAGTACCTGTGCCTGAGGCCCGTCCACCAAATGCCATCATTAAGAATGGCTGGGACAACTTCTCAACACTGAGCCCAGGTCTGTGTACCAGGCCCTTGTCAGTAAAGTTCCTAGCCACCCTAGAATCAATAAAGGTCTTAACCTTAGCCTTCAGATGATCATACCAGGCTGCTGATGTTTATGCCTGAATGGGTCCCGTCTCTGTGGTTCCTGATTGCCATTGGGGTTTGAACTCAAGGTCACAGGTCCCCCCACCAGCTGCATGGGTTCAACCCCATTCCCTGAAACCCAGGCCAAGGCCTGGCCAGAGAGAAGGGAGGTAATAAAGGACACTTCGGATTATTCTGTGGAAAATCGACTGAACTGTTGCTTAAATACTAGCAACACTGCAATATCCATGCCTCAGGAATGGATATTTGGGTTTCTGCTGGGTCCATGATTGGACACATCTTTCTGTTATCAAATAAAGGTAGAAGAAGGACCCAAGTACAGAGAGCGGTTAAGAGAAGCAAGAAATGGAATAATAGTGCAGCAATGCGATTATAGTAGAATTCGTAGAATGCAGAGCATGTGGACGTACTTTCATTTTTTCTTTGACGAGACTTGGGTAATAAACATTTTTTAAGAACGCAAACTGAGATTAATTCATTTAAAAAAAATAACAAACTTAATAAACTATCGGGTACTCCTGAGGAAGTCAGCCCGAGCATAAAATTCATAAAATTGCAGCCGAAACAAAACAAAGAAAAAAGTCAACATATTCCTTGCTCAACTTAAACAGGCTGGTAGGCTAAATGAGTAACCTAAAATGATAGTCACATAGTCCTTTTACAAAAGGCAGTAGAAGGAGGGAGGGAATGTCACACCAGGCTGACACAAAGCTCTACCAAACAGGTTTCCCCCTACCACTAAACATCTATGAGGCCTGGTTACAGCCCTGGTCATAGCCTAAGTCAAATAGCATATCAGCAGCCAAAGGTGTGATGTTTCTCACTTGCTTAAATACACCCTGAAGCAGGTGTCCCCTGTCACTGCTGATTAGTGCTGTGCTGGCTGGGAGTAGTAGTCCTAAAAGTTCTGTTTATTTATTTTTCATTTTTTCCAGAAGAATTAATTAGTATACGGTGGTCATATTGTTCCTAGTTGTTTTTAATAACTATTTAGAGTGATGGCCTTGCAAATTTTTGGGTACTAAGGTGAAGCTAAATGGTCCACATTACAAAATGATTTGGCTTGACCCAAGGAATCAGAAAAAAAATGTTTCTGAAAATATTTGTTGTAGGGCAAAATGTGTTCGGTACACTATAGCGTCACCATCAGGGCCAATGAATGTCATTATTTACTGCTGATTCTTTTCACACATGCTGCACCTTGCTGCAAAAATTGGTCTTTGTGGGCCTTTCAATCTTTGCTGCACAATGTATTTAGCAATCGCAAGCTGCAATTTACAGGGTCCTTGTACCTAAGGCCATTGAGGCCTAAAGCACAAATACAGGTACCTAAAAAGTTTAGGTCTTCAACCTAAGTCAATGAGAGCCCTTCAAGTAAAATGGTAAACATCAAATTTAATACAGAACCCTACAGATTTCAGTAAAATTATAGGCTTAAAGGCTAGGCATAAAAAACTGCAGATGACCTCTAATTAACAAGCTTGAAGATATGAATGTGATGAGCATAAGAGAATCTTGGATGTAGAAACTTTTGCTCATGATATTACAATTACACAAATGCAACAGAAAGGCTAGATATTACACAAATTGTTAAATATCTCTTATAATATGTAAGTGCTTTAGCAGTCAAGCTGAAACAGTGCAAAGTCAAATTATGTGAGGAAAAGGCCTCTTAAGGCCTAAGACCTAATGAAGTTTGGACCTTATTTATACAGAATGGATATAAAAATTAAATGCAGTCAAAGTTTAGCAGAAGGCCTTCTGTTGGCTATAATTTATATACCTAAAGGTAGAATTTTTTGTTCTCAAATGTTAACACATTCATATGCATACCATAATCACACCAATGCCCTGATAAGGGGTCTTGTTGATATAAAGGATATAACTAAAAGGAACTTTGAAAGGAATTGGTCAAATGGTATTCATTTGTTATGAAAATTGATCACAGGTGTTCAATAAAGATGTAAACTGAGTTTTGTTCAGATTTCCCTTTTGATTTTTCGAATGATAAGCTGTAGTCAAAATACCAAAAGGAGTCCATTTATAGATATGTCATTGTGAAGTTGTTTAAGACCTGATATTGAATCATACATCATCAGTAGTTTACCTGTGGGCTGCACAATATGACCAGAATTTGAACAATTTTGATTATTGTTAATGATGTAGCACCCCTTGAACACCAATCTAAACCACAATTTGCAGATGTCAAAGTGTTGTTCTAAACAAAGCTGTGAATTTGTGATATGATCAAACCAACTGCTGCTGACCATCATGCTGAGTAAAAAAGGACAAATTTGTTTTATAATTATTTACCTGCAAACTCTAAAGTGTAACACAAAAATTAACTGAAAATCTAAACGACATACTTGATTTTCATGAATAGCACCCCCTAATGGTCAAAGTGTTTGATACCTCACAACTCAAAGGAGTCAGATGGGCATGGTAGAGCCTTTGCTGATTTGGCTGAAAAATGGTAGCTTGTGATATGCAAAGTAGTTAATTGTGTGCTGTTGAGATTCCTGATGGTCTACCTGGATTAAACTGGGCAGACAACATCATACTGTTACTACATGTGTAGGATCTGTGTTGATACGACCTAGCATTTTTGGCTTCTGTCCATTTAAGTTTGAAGATTTGCAGTCTGTCATTACGTGTGTCTACATTTCTGTGTTGATATGATATACCATTTCTGACTTATCAGTTTAGATTTAACACAAAGCCTGTGGTTGTATGCAAGGTAATTAAATGTGCACTGTATAGCTTTATGCTGGCTGATCTGGCTGAAACTTGACAGCCAACATCAGATTTTTATTACATGTAGTTTTGCAACTGTCTGTTTTGAAAAGAATCAGATAATCAGATATTCATATATTTTTTCTATATACATTTGAAAAAATGCAAAATATTTAATTAAAACACTGTAGCGCCTCCTAACAGCCATTTTAGCTCACATGTGGCGGTCAATATTATTCTGTAATTACATGAAGGTAAATTCCTGTGTATATACGACCTAAGTTGTATATCAAACCACTTAATCATGGCATCATGCTGAATTATTTCCCAACTTGTCATATAGAATTTTTTATTCAGTCAGGCAGTCCAAGTCTGATGTCTTTGCGATATTCTAACGTTAAATAGTAAAATTAACGATTACAGCATGGATTCTGCCATGGATTCGCAATGGACCCTAGTGGCCAGAGAGTAAAATACTTTAGCCATCATCCCAGATACTAATCCGATTCTTTCGTGATTTCAAAAGTCACTTCATGGCTGTTTAGGAGACCCAGATTTAGCTAGTGCTTGGGTAGTATAATAACATTGTCTTTGGAATTGTTATTTTGAATAAATGTTTATATAATAATTACATAGTGTTTCTCTATGTGTAGTATTGTTTATTGTAACACTTTTTGAATTATACAGATGGTATACAGATGAATATTGAATTATACAGATAATACTGAATTTTATTCAGATGTCAGGAATCAAAACAAGTATTAATAGTCTCCTATTTAGTAATGGTTGCATAGTTAGAATCACCAAGTTAGACATGACTAATAGATGTGTTTAAAACTTTGGTTTAACATTTTTTATTTTGTCTTTCTCCATATCCCAATGTTAAAGATTCATGATGTGTGATTATAGATCATAATCACAACATATGTGAAATTGCTTTTATTTCTTTGTGAATTGAGGAAGCAAAGCTTATTAAACTTTTCAACAGACAAAGAACATAGACTTGCATATTCAGCAGTAAAATGTGCATTTAGGCGCATCAGACTGCGCCCTAACTGAACTCTATACACAATATATTTCAGGTAAGAATAAACAAAAAAAGGTTCTGTGGGCCGGAGGGCTCGGAGCCCAGGTTGTGTCATCAAGCTGCAGCCTGTTTGACGAAGTCCAGAGCCGTTTTAGTACTTCAAACTCATTTAGAATCATCTTGTTTTGTTCAATTTGACCAGTTAACTGATTCTGAACTGAACCCTTACTCCGCAGTAAGACACACTACAGTGTTTATATGCATTATTGATGCTGGTTCGTATTAATGTGTTGTTATTTAAGGGTTAGGTTTAGTGTCCACCTCACACATCTCCATTATTTATGACCGCTGCTTAATTCACCATGAAGTTACTTTCTTTTTCCTTATTTATAATCCCTATTCATATGTACATTTATCATTTCATATTTTCTTTCATTAGTAGTATTATTTAGTAAACATTATATCATTATACGCTGTTTCCACTGATGTGATAATTCTGTGAATGGCTCTGAAAACTGTATATGAGCGATCTCAGATTGAGACTGAATTCAATTCTATTTATAAATTGGTAACTATATATATATATATATATATAAAATAAAGTTTTCACCTAACTTTAAATAGGGAGGTGGTCCTCCGATAATTAATTAAATTATAATCCATGTATCACTACAAAGGCCGGTTATTGTATAAAAAAGCCATCTGATGACTGATCAGGCTCACACTTGGCATTGAACATCAAACAGTTAAGACGCCAGTGAGCTACAATGCAGACACAATAGACAGGCTGAGATAATGGCTGTTTAATGAAGATTAAATGTGAACAAGGGCAGATCAAAAATCAAGAGTAAAGCATACAGAAAAGTCTGTGTGCAAAAATCTTCAACAAAAAGGAAGAGCAGGAGAGAACTAAAACAACAGGAACAGGCAGGGTGGCTTGACTGAGCAGGTTGGTCTGGCAGATCACTGGCGGTTTCACAATGAACTGACAGGGAGTGGGTACAAAACAGTGCTTAAATAAGGCAGCAGATGATTGAAGTAGATAATGATCAGGTATATAAGCAGCAGCAAGCCAGAAAGAGTTTAAGTGAAAGTGAAAGTAAAATATTTGCCTACTGTGATTGCACACAGAGGAATGTGACCTCCACATTTAACCCATCTGTGCAATAAAGCACACAAACTTGTCAACAATATGGAGCAGTGAATAAATTTGCAAGCGTGAAAGGCAGCCCCAAATGTCAGTGAAGAGAGACACCGATAATCTTCTCAGCTGTCCTCACTACTCACTGCAGGGACTTTCATATACAGTGCAGTTACCAAACCAGGCAGTGATGCAGCTGCTTATGATGCTTTCTATGGTTCCTATGGTAGAATGAGATCCTCTGCCAGGTGAACTCCAAGGAACTTGGTGCTCTTGATGATCACCACAGCAGAGCCATTGATGTGCCCTGGCAGAGCATTCAGTCTTGCAGCCCCAAGGTCATTCCAGGGCAGGAAAGATCCACTCTACTTTCTGGATGACTACTTATTTGAGCACTACAGCGAAGGCACAGTATTACATAAATATGCAAAAAAATACTGCACATTCTTTTGACTTTTTAAAACATTTTTATTTTTTGGGGGGGTGTATATGACATTGATTGAGAGGCTGTTAAAGTATGATTGTGATCTTCGATTGTAAGAATGTTTTCAAGGTTACAATATTTTACAATTACTGAACATTGTCTTCCGAATGTTTGCGTGAGTATCAAGCAAAGATTCATAGACTAGTGCACAAGATTATGTTTTTCACATTATGTAAATTAGCTAAAAAAAGAAAAATGGGCAGATCGAAAGTGAACTTTAGTTCAGCAGCTTACCATTAGCTATAATAAAAGGTTTTTGACTCTGTCATTTTGATCTAAAGTTAAAGCTAAAAATGTACATTTGATGCTTAAGCATCTAATTGGTTCGCCAAGATGTTTGGTACTCAAAGTTTAACCCTTTAATATGAATGCCATATGACAAGGCCCAATGCATGTACATAGGGCCATTCTGGCATACAGGACTTAAGTATTTATGTGAAAGCGCATCAGATGTGGGGTAAAATTACTGTCATAGTGATGGAAGGCTATGTGCATGAGATGGGACCAAGAACAGATCAGACTCATACAAATATATGATGAGCACATTAATGAAATAAATGTATTTGAGAACATTACCACATTAATGAGAAGTGTTCATCATTTTCTTTTATTGTGTTGAGCCTTTGTAGCCATTAAATCCTGGGAACATTTTTCTGCTTCCCTGTTGCTGGTCTTTAATTGGTTGAGTGTTATATAGTGTTGAGTTTTCCACTACATATTATTGGTAAGCCAGCCCATAATCCAGAAAAAGATACAGAGATGCATGAAAATTTTTAACAAGTTCACGAAAAAATTAAGAGAAATGATGGCCACTTGAAAGGACATTTGATAAGAGATTTATGCCACACAGTCAAAAAATGAAAGACCGAAATAACCCAAAAAGCTCCTGAGACAAAGGACCAAAAACAGACTGAAAATTGATGGCCTTTGAAAGGGAAGAAACATGAGCATGAGTACAGGGCAGTGATGGAGCCTAAAGAGAGTGAGCATGAAGTAAGTCACCCAAAAGTAGGCAGACCCCCACCTTATTCTCCGTGTAAAGAAGCAAAATAGTGTGTACAGCAGGACAGAAAGAAGATTGATGGGTAGAACTATGATAATGGGTATGATAATGAAAAGATCATAGAGACAATTACTAAAGACAGATGAGGGAGACTTTGAACGGAAATCAGATAAGGAAGGGGATGTGGATGTATGCAGGGACTAAACATGTCTCAGCAAATGGATGTGCTGCATCAACATCAACAAACATGACAAGGTGTATCCAACCAACCAATGCAAGCACCACAGTAGCAATGCTGTGACACAATGCTGTAGCAACAGATGGGACACACTCAACAGTTCTGTCCTCAACAGTTATGCCGAGATAACTAGATCAAGCATATTCATAAAATTCTGCTTAGATTTTGGAGAGTGTGTGTGCACAAAAGCAGGTAATCGCATAAGCACAAAAAAAAACAGATTTACAAAACTGTGCCAACCACACCGCTTTATAAATCACAATCTACTTCGAAATGTACGTAGGTGAACCAGCCTTGTATTCTGCCTCCGTACCACCCACATTTACCCAGAAAAGGTCCAGGCAAATACTTCATGAATATTTAAATATGTTGCTTATTTAAGCATGCAGCTAGGTAAGGTGGAACAATGTATCAACTATAACAATGGACCATGAGGTACAAATGTATGCAGGTGTGGAATGCACACCTTGTTAACAGGATCTTCATTTGTACTGACTAATGCCAGAACAATTTATGAACATATCTTGTCAGCACCAGAACTTACAATACACAAGTGTACAAAAGTCAATCCTGCTGAGCACATGGTTACACCAGATTATGGCTCACCCCACAAGTGCAAGGTGCTCACATAATTTTTTTAAAATCAATAGATGATATGCAATCTGAACCTTTACCCAAATTTGTCTTATTTGTATATGTATCATGTTGTAAGGGAATACAATGTAATTTGGCAGGAGATGCTGTCATACAGTATCAGTCAAAATGAAGTGCTATAAAACAAAATGGCAAAGATCTGTGCAGATAGCAAACTAAATTGGGTGAATACACTGCCCCTCGCACTAATAAACATGAGAATGCAGACTTAATGCAGCATGCATCCAACACTGCACACAATGAAATGTAACATATGCCTGTACTGTGGCTGAGGGTCATCACTTGAACAGCTTGAAAATGAGCTGAGTAAAGTGACCAACTGAAATCCAGAGAGCTTTGTTCACACAGGTCAAAGGACCCACCACTGTTTAGCAAGATCATGAGATAACTGAAGAACAGGGAAAAGTGTTCCCAGGGGACTGGGTGTGTCAGTGTTCAGAAAAAAAATGCTGCAGATGGAAAAGAACAGATAGGTAATGAGAGACCAGAGGCTGGAGAAGATGAAAAAATGGGAGGTACAAGCAGAAAACACAGGTAGTAGGGACACTTCTGAACTTGAACAAGGCGAAGAATATGAGGGAAGTGGAGAAAGAAGTTGGCAAGAGGATGAATAGTGTATTGGAGTAACAAAAAGACGAAGGCGTTAACCAGTGGAGAGACTTTGTACACTACAACAGTTATCAATAGACCAAGCATGGCTCAGCCACAACATAACATATTAAACCACACTAAGGTCAAGGACTCTACTGTATAGATTTACTTAATACTGGAATTAAGAGACACTTAAACAATGGGGTAAGATATGTTTTATTTTGTTTTATTTTGCAGAAGTGGAAAAGGAGCCATTTATAGGAACCAGGAGACATGCAGATTCACCGTATGGCAGAATGAGTAATAACTCAGTGGAAGTCACTTTTGTACCTTATTGTTGTGATGAAGATAGGATAGCAGAACAGTTTAATATTATTCACAGATAAGTTGGGGTTGAGATAGGTGTATGTATGTAGGGGTAGCAGGATGCAAAAACAGGAGATGGTACTGCTGTGGAATAAGGGATTTCACAGGGATTGGTGACATAACATATGGTAAGGAGGATTTTACAGGAATAATTCCAGGAACAGGAATTCTAAAAGGTAAGTATTGCCTACAAACCGGATTCCAAAAAAGTTGGGACACTAAACAAATTGTGAAGGATCTGGGTACTGAAATGGCCAGCCTGCAGTCCAGATCTTTCACCT